>JAJHSJ010000673.1:0-55705 GCA_021015155.1 Magnolia officinalis | reverse complement strand
TGTATATGTAAAATTCAATCCATCAATCACATTTAATCATTGATGTTAGGCTCTTAGGCCAAATGTCATCTGATCCATATCTCAGATGGGCCAGAGCACATGGAACAATGGGCCAGACCCATGGTACATGGGGCCAACCATAGGTTTAGGGTTGGGGGGGGCAACCATGGTGTGTATCGTTCAGTCAACCCTTATCACGCTAATACAATGAAGATGAAGAGAAGATGGGAAAATTTCGGATGTGATAGCAGTTTTAAGAGAAATTTTCTTTTTTGTTGTTACCATTAGTGTGGACTATGTGAGTTGTTAATCAGACTTAGCTTTTGTATGTACGGTCCAATAAGGATTTCCCCTGATGGACAGAGTGGTTTGATGTATACAACATCTGAACTCTACAGTGCTTGGGTGCTTCAAGCCTGGAGTAAAACAAGTGGAGTAGACAATTCCGGTCTATGATACTGACGTGAGTCTCGCTTTCATTGTGCCGGTCACAGACGAGAACTCGTCTACGACCCAACGAGCAGCTTCTATGAGACTGACGTGAGTCTCGCTTCATTGCTGCCGGTCACAGACGAGAACTCGTCTACGACCCAACGAGCAGCTTCTATGAGACTGACGTGAGAATCGCTTTCATTGATGCGGTCGGTCGGAGATGAAAACTCATCTACGACCCAGCAAGGAATCTCGCATCTGAATTCCCTCATGTACCCACTCAAAGGGAAGGTATTCCATTTGGTACCAAGCTGTGAGATCCAAGCCGCGTGTCTATCAGATGCTCCATAGTCTAGATGCGCCTGACCTGAAAAATCATGATGGTCCACTTACAACATAGGACACGTTTTAGAAAATGAGGCTGGTCCGCTCATCACAAAGCAACACTTTTTTTAAAAATGAGTCTGGTCCACTTACAAGACGGGACACTATATTACAAGATCACGTAAGGTTAGGTTTTAATTTGGTTTTAAGTGCCGACCATGGTTCAGTACTGATCTAGACCGTTGATGTGATGAGCCTCACTTAGATGGCCGATTGCCAAGATAAAAAAAAAAAAAACCTACTGTAGAATAGTTAGCCTTTTGGGTGAATGTGAACATTTTTTTTATTAACGGTAAACTTGTTCAGCCACCTGGGAGGTTTTGGTGTATGCACAAGCCACCTGGGAGGTTTTGGTGTATGTATGCATTGCGTTGCAGCGAGGTTGATGTAGGAAGTGGTACAGATACATACTCATCAGGCATTTCGTAATTACTGGCCTCGTGAACAACATTTTTATTTTGACATTCAGTACGTCTGAAATATACTGGTAGTGGTGAATTTCATACGTATGAACAGGAACATGTTTAGGATGTTTGAAATCTACCATTACCAATGAATTTCGTACATCCTAAATCGGATCAGGGATAGGAACATGTGGTATATTTCATTGTAATATAAATGTCTGTAGCATCGGCTAAACCGATGGTACGGGTGCCCGATTTCCAATAGAACTTGCACGGCTGTTGCTGAGGTGCAAACAAATGTTTTACCAAACAAAGCCACCAACTGATTTATGCTATCGGTGTATCCAACCATCCACTTATCCAGCATCGGCCTCCTAAACTCATGAATGTTCTGCATGAACTCGTGATGGTTCTACGATGTATTGAATATCCATTGCATATCGACCATCCCGGCCGACATAATCTCAAGAGGTTTAGCCCGGATGTCGATAGTTTGTCTGGATTGGAGGAATAGGCATCGGACCAGGTGATGGATCTCATTGCTCAAACGCTTATTGGACTTGCACTTCCTCCTCCTGAGTAGGAAGTTCGTTAGCCACAATAGCGGTTGTTTAAGTATTACGACCACCCTTCGGCTCATGATTCTGAATAATTACTGCATCAACAAATATACTTGAGTTAACCAAATGTTATGGCAACCAAGTAATTTCGAGTCCCATTGGGCATGCCAAAAAAATGTTTGCTCGATTTATTTTTTAATTATGTGATCGTGCCAGAATCAATACAACGACTCGATCCAAACCGATCAACTTTGACCCAAGCGTCAAAATAAGCAGATACGTCCAATATGAACGTATATGACCCAATTATGAGAAGATTAGTTGCTTACTCGACTTGCAAAAGTTATAGCGATCAAGCAATAATCAGATAATGGGATTTTTCCTCGAAGATGGGTTACTTTATGCCTTCCACAAGAAATGACTTTCAGAATGTCAGTGTAAATCAAACCAAAAGAAAAAACTCACAATCGGTCACCGAGAGCAATCACAAAAACGCATCTCTTAAAAGAACTGCTTGATATTGGATAAAGAACAAATCCAAAATATGAGATTAGTTTTGGATTACAACTAAAAATTATAGCTAACAATTACCGCTACTTAATTACTACTATTAGAATAAGTTGAGAAAAAGTAAATTGATTGATAAGTTTCTTTATTCTTGGATTGTGTAGGTTGTGTTCCTCTCTATTGAATTCATCTGTTATTTATAGATTCTAATATAGCTTATTCTTCCGGATCCTTCTTCAATTACTGCAATGGTTACATTAGTTAAAAAGCCTCTGTCTAGATCATTCTTTCTGTTACATTTCTTCTTCCTGACTGTTCCACTTCTGAATGCCTCTCGGTCGCTTGCTTCACTTTTGTCGGCCATAATTTTATTTTGGTTGCTCTTGGTCGCCTTTTATATCTTAAACAGTTTGACTGCTCTTATTATATATCGATCGTAACATTTTATCGACAATCCACTAACATGTAGAATTAGACTTACGCCAACTGTAAGCCCACAAAAAAGCGCTCCAAAATCTTTAAAGATCTTTTTATCCACTTCTTATTCTGCATACAATTTTAACTTTCCCATAATTGTAAGAAAGAGGGTACAACAAATGGTTTTAAGATATATTTTTATTTTGTTCCTATATATTAGTGTAGATCATCTGACTTGCTAATCGGGCTTAGCTTCTATATATGTACAGTCTAAATAATAATAAATGTTTTCCTAATGGACTGAGGAATTTACAATATAATACAACATGATTGGCCCTTTATTGTTTCCTCTTAAGATGGAAAGGATTTTACATATACAACATGATTAGCCCTACAGAGCTTGCATGATTCCATCTGTGCATTAGACAATTCTAGTAGGATACCTTCCTTACTTTCGCATTCATTGCATGTTGTAGTCGCCAAATGTATAGGCCTGTTTGGCGTGTGGAATTAGGTGGGATTAAGTCGGATGGAATGTTTGAATATAATTGTTGAGGTCAAAATCTAGATCGCTCTCCACTTACGAATAGACCCTGGTCCTGCACAAAGGGTGAGCAAAGGAGACCCTGGCTAAGCCGGGGGACCCTCCGATGCCTAAGTCAGGTCAAGGGAATCGGGGTCTAAATTGAAAGGTAGAGGGAGAGTGCAAGATGTTGCGTACCTGTAGCAATGGTGTCTTCGTGTATTTATACCCAGCAATCGAATGGTCTGGATCCGATAATCACGGCACGATTCCCTCCATAAAGGAGATTTTCGGATTGTGGAGATACCGTACGCAATCCAAGGATCACGTAATGCGCATCGTGCGTATCTGCGAGCGACATTACCGCCCACGTCCTCTTATGGCAGTTTCTAAGTTCAGCTCAAGGAGCGTCCGCCTCCGCCTCAGAGTATGCAGTCGGCTCAGACCGTCCCGTAGGTAGGTTTTCGACTGGTAGAAGATATAGGCCTTCGTCGAACTTCGTCTGTTCTAATGATCTGGGCCGAGCGGTCAGTTATCCCTCCAATCGGATTAACATACCGCGGTGCCTCGGAATTATGAGGGGCTCAGATCTTCCCATAACAGAAGCCCCCTACTCTTTGAGGTCTGCTAGGGCTCAGAGAGTAAGTATACGGGAGATCAAGCATTTTGCCCGCTCTTCAAGCACACCAGATTTCATTTCGAAAGTTTCCCGCCTACGGGTCTATGCATAGCGGATGCGTGGCGACAGTTAAGATTTTGAATCGTCATCTGCTTATGGGCTATTACCACGTGCACCCGGGGTAGTGCCTCGGACGGAATTTTTCCTTATTCGGGCGTCGCTTCGCTTATCCGAAGCACGCTGATTGATGTCAGAAATGTACTGCTCGACAGTGCGTGAGCCAATGGAGTGGGGCCACGTCAGTTCTGAGGCCGACTTATGACGATTTGGCTGCGGCCATCATGGATGGTCTTTAATGCGGGGATTTGTTGTGGTCTATATAAACCCTCTGGGGATTTCTCTTCACTTTTATTGTGCTTGAGCTGACATCGGAAGAGGCGATTTCCGGCGAAAGCGATTCTGACCGATTAGATATTTTCGGCAAAAGCAATTTCCGGTGACCGTCCGGTGAGTCCTCTCGTGCCTCTTTGCATTTCTCTCTTTTCTTAAGATGTCGTCCGACTTGGGGACCGTGCGAGACTACGATGATGAATCCGAGTCATAGAGAGTTCCGGCAATGAGGGAGGGGCCTCTGAAGGTTTCTTTGAAGTTGTGCCTTTACTCCCTCCGCCTCAAAAGCGGAAGACAACCTGGTGCTCAAACTCGCAGAGCTGATAGAAAGAAATCTGTTCGAGTCCCCCAGACCACAACTACGGAGGCCGAAGATGCCAATGAGCGGGAGGGCCTCGAAGGTAGTCCCTGGAGGCTCTGTATTGTCGGAGTCTCAAATAGAGTGGATCCGCACAGAGTTTCAAAATCCGACCTCTGTGCAGATCAGAGCTCCTGGGCCCCTCGAAACCGCTGGTGCGCCTGCTGAGGGAGAAGTTAGAAGTTGTATTTTTCTTTGCGCACTGCAATGTGGGGTCCGACTTCCTTTACACCCCTTCATCCGAATTATGACGGCCTACCTGGGCTTAGCTCCCGGGCAATTGACCCCCAAAGCTTAGAGGGTGCTTATTTCAGCTTTCATCATCTGGAGGCAAGTTGGGAATTCAGAGCTTACCCCAGCGGAAGTTGATGAGCCTGTATCTGGTCAAGCACGACACAATTGAACCATGGTATTACTTCGCGACCCGAGAGGCAGCAAGGGGTCGGGGCTGGTTATGAATCTTCCGTCCTCCAACAAAGAGTGGAAGAATAAGTGGTTCTGGGCTGTGGGAGAATGAGATGGGAGGCGCTTATGGACGAAGTCGGGACTCTGTCGATTGGGGTTCCGACTGATTTACAAAATCAGGTCAGACCAATTAATTCCCTTCGTCTTTCTATTTTCCTTTATTACTTCAGCTGGACTGGAACCTTTATTCTTTTTATAGATTTTTCAAGGGGTACACCTCTCCTTGACTCGAATTAGAAGAACCGTGTTGCAAAGGCTAGAGCACGATCGGGAGAACTTCGCTCTTGGTCAGATCTGATCACTGTCACCAACCTTCATTGGTCAGGGCTGTGCACATCTCAACCTCTTCCGACATCTTTCAGTAAGTTCTCCTGCTCTTTCAGAAGAATTAGGCTTACTTGTGTAGCCATTGATTTGTCATTCTTTATGCATGCATGGCTGAGGCGTCCGGTTCTTCGAAGAAGAGAGTGGCCCTGACAGCAAAGGAGTTGTTGAGGACTGTGACTCGGACGAAGACAACAGTTCGGAGAAGGTGAATAACTCCTCGTGAAGAAGGTCCTTCGGGTCCAAGTACTGCGGCTTTGACTCCAGTTACAGCCGACGCCGCGACTGCAACTACGATCTCGGCTATGATTGCGACTACATCCGCGGCCACGACCGCAGCCCCTGTTTCAGTTGTGGTAGCCCCGATTGCTGCCCCTGCTGTGGTTCAGGCTTCAGCACTCATTGCTTCCGCCCCAGCGATCGCAACTTCCTTCCCGCCCAACGTCGCTCCCTCCGTCGGCGGAATCCACCTATCAGCCCCTTGCATTGCGATCCCTTCGTCGTCTGAGCGGGAGGAGGCCTTTCGGATGGCTGACGCCATGATTACTCCTCCCGAGGTCGGGGACGATCTTGGGGTCGAGGCCCAGGCCTCCACCGGCAGCCAAACTGGGGCCACAGAGGAAGAAGGCTAGACGCATGTGGGGACAAGCGGGGGGAGATATGAACCGGGCTTTCATATGTCATGTTTGGCGCAGTGGGCGGCAAAACAGGCTCCGGAAGAAGAGATTGCCAATCTCCTTTCCAAGCCGGACGACACTTTCTTGAGAGATTTGGCAACAGTCTTTTACAATGTATTTTTCAGTCTTTATGTCATCTATTCTCTGTTCTCATGTGCCCTTCTTATTTCCTTGTTGTTGTCATTGCTTAGTTTGTTCCAAGGATCCTCTTGGCCTGGGAGAGAGTGCGTGAGCGCCGAAAGATTGACGCTGAAGTGGAGGCACTCCGAACTGAGTTGGGAGTCCTGCGGGATGAGGCGACTCTCTTCCGACAGGAGCAAGGCGAACTGCGTCGGCAAGTTGAGGATGGGAAGGCCAGGGAGCTTCTTCTGCAGGAGACTGTTACTGGCCTCGAAGCCAAGGAGCTGTAGTTGCAAGGGGTGGTGGAGGACTTCAGAGCTCGCTGTGACGCTGCTGCTGCCGAGCTGACCCGGGCTAGGGCTCATGCGGACTCGCTGGCCCATGAGAATGCTCGACTAAGCGAGACCTTGGAGCGGGTTAAGGCGGAGATGGCGAAAGAATAGGCCCGGGCTGTCGTTCAGGCGAGGGAAGCCCAATAGGCCGAGGACAAAGCTTCTCTTGCTGAGGCGGTTGCTGATGCGGCAGTTGCAGCGGTAGAAGCTTTCAAAACGTCCAAGGAGAGGGATGTTGAGGCGACCAAGTTCTATGGCCGTGGCTATGACGATTGCTTTGAGGCGGTCCTGGGTTTGTACCCAGACCTTAACCTCGACTCAATACTACTTGAAGAAGCTAAAGAGTCGCCTGTAGGTGAAGTCCGTCCGGATCAAGCCCCAAACACTCAAGCTCCTCTACCCCTACATAGTGCAGATTTATCCTTCTCTTTTTTTTTGAACTGGTTGAGATCCTTCTTCTTGGTTACTTGACGACCTTCTAATAGAGGTCAGTGGATGATGATTTTGACCCTCTGGAGGGCGTATGGATGATGATATATTTTCTCTTTTTTATATGTTAATCCGTAGTTGATTTCTTATTGGATGTTGATTGAAGGCTATTTGATTGTCAAAATGGGAGGTTAATTTCGTTTGCGGCGTAGCCTGAGCTGACCTTACCTTTCGGCGGGCTGGATTTTCCAATATCATCTTACTGTTGAGCTTTTATGGCTCGTTTATGAGTCCGGGCCCCCACAGGGTCGGCTCATCCCACAATTGGCGAGACCCTTCCGTTCTATTCGTTAATTCACGAACGACCCCTATGTTAAGGGAGTTGAGTCAGCGCTTAGGCTTTTCCCCTAGTTTAGGGGATACCGTGTAGATTTTTGTGGGATAACGTATTGACCCCATTTTTAAGGGATTAATCCATTAAGTCCGCCCCTGTATATGAGAGCAACTTTTCCTTAGTCGAAAATCCGTTCATGTAGATGAGAAGAGGCGAATTTTATTAAGAGCCTTAAAAGCTTGTCACTCGGAGACGTACATTTATTGAGAGCCTTAAAGGCTTGCCGTCATAGATAATAAACTTTCAGATGCTCGGCATTCCAGGGATGGGGGAGCTAGCGACCTTTGAGGTCTTCTAAGTGGTAGGAGCCTGGTTTAGTTGATCGAATGACCTGATAAGGCCCTTCCCAATTTGGTCTGAGTGTACCAGCTCCCGGGTCAGCGGTATTCTGGAACACTCGACGAAGAACTAAGTTCCCTGGTCGGAATCGCCTAGCCTTGACTTTCAAATTGTAGAACCATGCCACTTGTTGATGCCGAGCAGCGACCTTGAGCTTCGAGATATCTCTAGTTTCTTCGAGCAAATCTAAGTTTGCGGCAATCTGCTCGAAATTCTGTTTTCTTGGAAGCTCCCGACTCGGCCGTAGGAAGACCAATCTCACTGGCATCATTGCCTCCGAGCCATAGGAGAGCGAGAATGGAGTTTCTCCTATTGAGGACTGAGCTGTGGTCCTATAGGCCCAGAGAACAAACGGAAGTTCTTTTGCCGAACTGCCTTTTGCTTTTTCCATTTTTGTCTTGAGATGATGTTTGATGACCTTGTTGACTGCCTCTACATGTCCGTTCGACTGGGGATGTAGGGAGAAGAGTATGCATTCGTGATGCCGAGTCCTCGGCACATGTTTCGAAATTTGTCGTTGTCGAACTGTCGGTCATTGTCTGATACGATGGTTCGCGGAATCCCGAACTGGCAGATGATGTTTTTCCAGACGAAGTAGATCACCTTCTGCTTTGTAATTTTGGTGATCGACTTGGCTCGACCCATTTAGTGAAGTAATCCACAGCGACAATGACGAATTTGACTTGTCCTTTCCCCGTGGATAGAGGGCCGATAATGTCGATCCCCACTGAGCGAATGGCCAATGGCCGCTCATAGGAGTCATTTCTTCTGCGGATTGCCTCGACATGGCTGCGAATCGCTGACATTTATCACATTTTTGGACGTAATCTTTGGAATCCTCTTTGATAGTTGGCCAGAAGTACCCTTGTCTAAGTATCTTCAGGGCTAAGGCTCGACTACCAGAATGATTTTCGCAGATTCCTTCATGAATCTCTCACATGATGTATTCCGCCTCATCGGCTCGGAGACACCTGAGGTAGGGCTGGGAATGTCCCTTCTTGTATAAGCTCGGAGACACCTGAGGTAGGGTTGGGAATGTCCCTTCTTGTATAAGATACCATATAGGACGATGTATCGAGCTGCTTGGACTCTGAGCCGCCTGGCTTCCAGCCTGTCCGAGGGAACCTCTCCGGTCACGAGATAATTAAGGATCGTGTACATCCAGCTCGGACTAACTCGAACTGGGTTGACTTCTTTCTCCTTCTTGCTGATGCTTGGTTGTTCCAGAAATTCGACGGGGATGATTCGTGGGATCTTCCCCTCCGCAGCTGAGGCGAGTTGCGCTAGGGCATCGGCCCATGAATTTTCTGCCCTCGGGATTTATGGATCGTGCAGTTCTGAAATTTTTCAATCAATTTCCTCGCCTCATCAAGATAGGTCATCATCCTTGTTTCTTAGCTTCGTACTCGGTAGAGATGTGATTTACCATCAGCTGAGAGTCACATCGGACTTGAAGAGACTGGACACCCAAACTTGCTGTCAGTCTGAGTTCGGCTAACAAAGCTTCATATTCCGCCTCATTGTTTGAGGCTCTGAATCTCAATCTGATTGTGTATTGAACGGTCGTGGAGTCGGGTGCGGTCAAGACGATCCTGACCCGGTCCCTTTGACATTGGATGACCCGTCCACATAGAGAACTCATCCTGGATCTGATATTGCTTTTTGATTGCTCGGAGGAGCAGGCGAACTTGCTTCGACTTCGGCACCGATCTCTTCGGCGTTCGGAGCGAATTCGGCGATGAAGTCGACCACGGCCTGCCCTTTGATTGCCGTCCTCGGGCGAAACTGAATATCGAACTCACCGAGCTCGATGGCCCACTTAGTTACCCGACTTGACACCTTAGGCCTCTAGTGAACTTGCCTGAGAGGGGAATCGGTTAAAACAATTACTGAGTGAGCTTAGAAGTATGGGCGTAACCTCCGAGCTGAAATAACGAGGCTGAGTGCCAGCCTTTCCAGGGGCGAGCATCTCGTTTCTGCCGGCACCAAAGCTTTGCTCACGTAATAAACAGGGTGTTGCTTGCCTCCAACCTCCCTAATCAAAGCCGAGCTGATGGCCGAGGCTGACACTGCAAGGTAAAGGAATAGGGGCTCGCCTTCTTCAGGTTTGGACAGTAGAGGGGGTGAACCCAAGTACTGTTTCAGCTGCTAGAAGGCTTGCTCGCACTCTAGCGGCCACTCTACCTTCTTATGACCCTTCAATTGTTGGAAGAAGGGGAGGCACTTATCCGTCGCTCTGGAAATAAAACGTCTGAGCGCTGCGACTCGACCCATAAGGCATTGTATATCCTTGACGGTTCGAGGTGAACTCATGTCGAGGAGCGCTTAGATTTTATCTGGGTTCGCCTCGATACTCCTCTGGCTAACCTGGAAACCGAGGAATTTTTTCGAGCCGACTCCGAAAACGCACTTTGTTGGATTTAGCTTCATCTGGTATTCTCAGAGGACGGCGAACGTTTCTTAAAGATCCGCCAGATGATCGGCGGTTTTGATACTTTTTACTAGCATGTCATCGACATATACTTCCATTGTGCGTCCGATCTGTTTGGAGAACATCTGGTTTACTAGCCTTTGATACGTTGCCCCAGCATTTTTCAGGCCAAATGGCATGACCCGATAAGAGTAGAGTCCCTTGTTTGTGACAAAGGTAGTCTTCTTTCTGTCTGGGGGATGCATCGCGATCTGATTATATCCGGAGTAGGCATTCAGGAAAGAGAGCAACTCGTGTCCCGCTGTGCTGTCCACCAGCTGATCGATCCAAGGCAACGGGAAACTGTCTTTCGGGCAAGCTTTGTTCAGATCTGAGTAATCTACGCAGACCCGCCATTTTCCGTTGGCTTTCTTTACGAGGACTACATTTACGATCCAATCGGGATAATGCACTTCTTCTATAAATCCTGCGTTGAGCAGGATGGAGACCTCGTCAGCTATTGCCTCATACCGCTCGGCATCAAACGGCCTTCTTTTCTGCTTGATGGGTTTATGATCTGGATCCACATTTAGCCTATGGACCATGACTTCCGGAGAAATTTTGGGCATATCTTGGTGAGACCATGCAAAAACGTCACTGTGCCGTCGCAGGAACGTTAGGACTTCGTGCCGTTGTTCAGGATTCAGTGACGTCCTGAGTTGAACAGTTCTGCTCGGATCAGCGTCATCAAGCGGCACTTTCTCTAGATCTTCCACGGATGAGCATTCCACAGGCCCTCTGGGGTCTAGGACGTTGATGAAAAGCGTCTGCTTAACTGACTCCTTCTTTACCGCCACCGCATAACATCTCCGAGCTTCTCGCTAGTCGCCTCGGAGGTAGCTTATCCCGCCTTCAGCGGAGAATTTCATCATCAGGTGGTAAGTAGAAACAACTACTCTCATTGCGTTGAGAGAAGGTCTGCCCAGGATAACGTTGTGTACGGATGATACATTGACAACTAAGAAGTTCACCATAAGTGTGACTTGATGTTGTCCTTCTCCCACAGTTACTGGGAGGGAAATAGCTCCTTTGGAAATCACCCTTTCTTCGGCAAAGCCGTGCAAAGGGGTCTACACAGGTCTGAGATGAGACCGCGGAATCCCCATTCTTTTCAAAAGCCTCAGAGTAGAGTACATCGGCTGCTGAACTCCCCCGGTGTCAACCAAGATACGGTATACCTTGCGATTCGCTATAGTCATGGTGACTACTAAGCATCATCATGCGGGTGCTGAATCTCGCGCGCATCTTCTTCCGTGAACGTCAGAGTGCACGGACTAACCTGAAGTTCTTTACCAGGTCGTTCAGTTAGATGAACGTAGTGTTCCAATTCAGACTTCCTGGAGTATGCCTTTCGTGCTCTATTTGAATCCCTTCCGCCGGACGAGCCCCCGAAGATAGTGCGGATCTCGGCGGGTTCCTCCACAATGCTATTTGGCTGCTCGCGTTCCCTTTCTCCTCTGCGAGTAGTTTTTCCTTCTTTCGTGTATCGACGCAGGTGTCCTTTCCGAATAAGGGCTTCGATCTCGTCCTTAAGGTCTACACGGTCATCAGTATTGTGACCGTGATCTCGGTGGAAGCGACAGTACTTGCGCTTGTCTCGATGATCTGGGTCGGCCCTCATGCAGACAGACCAATTCAACAGCTTCTCTCCTCGTATATCCAGTAGAATCTGCTCGGCAGATGTGTTAAAGGGGGTATAAGAGCGAAATTTTCCCTCTGGTCTCCTGCTCGGACGATGATCGCGAGAGGTGTGTTCATCGGTCCCTTTGTGAGACGTCTAGGATTCCTCGTTCTTAGGCCTCTTCCCCTTACCACTCGGCTCGGTCACTTGGACACTTTTACGGGCATTGGTGAATTTCTCCGCGTTGGTATACTTCTGAGCTCTGGCCACAAGTTCAGCCAGTGTCTTTGGTGAATTCTTCCAATGGAAAAGGTGAACTTTCCTTCTTTCAAGCCACTGAACATAGCAGCGAGGGCCATTTTGTCATCATAATCTTCCACCAGTAATGCTTCCTCATTGAAGCGAGCGATGCAATTCTTCAGCGACTCTTTCTGCCCTTGCTTGATAGTAAGCAAGTGAGTGTTGGGCTTTCGACTTCTCTTACCGCTGATGAACTGGGTAAGGAATAGTCGGCTCAACTCTGCGAAGGAACTGACGGAGTTTGGCTTGAGTTGCCGGTACCAACTCCGAGCGGATCCCGTTAGCGTAATCGAGAACCCCCGGCACATCATAACATCCGTCGCTGTCTGGATCTGCATCCAGGAGTGGTAGGCTTCCACGTGCTCGGACGGATCTCCGGACCCGGAGTACTGAATGACGGGAGGTACTCGGAACCTCTGAGGCATCACCTCGGTCATGATTTCAGAGGTGAAGGGTGGTTCGGTCTCTTCCATCATTGCTTGAACGGCAGCGGGAACCGATGTCAGTTGCTGTTTCTTCTTCAGAGCTAAGAACTTGTTGTTGAGCTCCTTGAACCGCTTCTCCCAAGGGTCTTTATTTTCTGCCACAATCTTTAGGGCGTTCTCTCTCTGAGCTCCTCCTCCCCCTCATTCGTTCTAACCGGTGACGGAGGTCCGTTGGTGCTAGGACTGAAGTAACCGAGGCATTAGTCGGAGCTCGCGTTGCGGTGTTCCGAACCGATGGTCGGATTTGGGTCAGAAGAGGATGTTGACTCGATATGAGCACCTGAGGATGCTGGGGTGCCTCTGGCCTCACACTCCTCGGCGCGGAGTGGGCTTCCACAACAAGGCCGACTAGTTCGGGGAGAGGATCTTCTTGAGCCGAGCATAACTGCGGCTCCTGTTGCTGCTTCATCCTGTTTACTTCATCACGTAAGGCTTGTATCTCACCCTGCATGGCTCAATACTTACTTGCCCAGTTACGCGAATGATGAGAACGTCCCGGGGCCGATTCCGCATGAAGTAGTGATGAAGAACGAGTTTGTTCGTTTCGCTCTGGTTCCGCAGCTACTGTTTTCTTCTTTCCTCTCGCCATTAAACTCGAGGATAGGAACCCGACTTTTTGTATCAGTTTTCCACAGACGGCGCCAAAAATGTTGATGTCAAAATCTAGATCGCTCTCCACTCCACGAATAGACCCTAGTACTGCACAAAGGGTGAGCAAAGGAGACCCTTGCTAAGCCGGGGGACCCTCTGATGCCTAAGTCAGGTCAAGGGAATCAGGGTCTAAATTGAAAGGTAGAGGGAGAGTGTAAGATGTTGCATACCTGTAGCAATGGCGTCTTCGTGTATTTATACCCAGCCATCGAATGGTCTGGATCCGATAATCACGGCACGAATCCCTCCATCAGGGAGATTTTCGGATCGTGGAGATACTGTACACAATCCAAGGATCACGTAACGCACATCGTGCGTATCTGCGAGCGACATTACCACCCATGTCCTCTTATGGCAGTTTCTAAGTCCAGGTCAAGGAGCGTCGCCTCCTCCGCTCGGAGTATGCAGTCGGCTCGGACCGTCCCGTAGGTAGGTTTCCGACTGGAAGAAGATATAGGCCTTCATCGAACTTCATCCGTTCTAATGATCTGGGTCGAGCGGTTGGTTATCCCTCCAATCGGATTAACATGCCGCGGTGCCTCGAAATTATGAGGGGCTCGGATCTTCCCATAACAATAATCATTATGGGTAGTCAGGGATTGTCTTGGAATTCAAAAAGTTCATCGTATCCAATTCCATGTTTGGAATGTAAAAAATCTCTCATGTATATAACAAAAGAATCGAGTTACCATGTTTGGCTAGCGGCAGTGAAAACCCACCAGCCTTGATGGAGGAAATACCGTGTGACGAAGATGCACGAATTTCATTTGTGTTTATGTCACCACATTCTGTGGAGCCCACAATTATGTATGTATTACATCCACACTGTCTATCCATTTTACAAGATCATTTTAGGACATGGTGAGGCATATCCAATCTTAAGTGGACCACACGACATAAAAGTAGTAAGGATTTAATGTCTACCATTGAAAACTTCTATGGGGCCACAGAAATTTCGAATCAATCTGATATTTGTTTTTTACCTTCACCAGTCAGTGTGACCTCATGAACAGCTTAGATGACAAGTAAACATCATGATAGGCCCTAGGAGGGTTTCAACTATGGGAATCATTATCCTCGCTACTTTACATGGTGTGGTCCACTTGAGCTTTGGATCTATCTCATTTTTGGGTTTGTGGCTTAATATGATCTCTCAAAATGGATGGACGGTATGGGTATAATACATATATCATAGTGCGGCCATGAAACTTGGTTATGTACATACACCACCATGCAATCAACTTCCGACTTTTTCTAGGTCCTTACTCTTACTCCAGTGGTAGACTCTCAGGAGTTTCAACACCTGGTTGAGGGTTCCATTACCCATAGGTGGTGAAATCCCACCATGGCGTGAGTGTGTGGTGGTGTGTGTGTGTGTGTTAATAAAAAAAAAAAAAAAAACTTGCGACTTTTTCTCCCTCACAAATCTGAGCCGGATTCACTCTGGAAGTTGTAAATCTAGTAAGACGGAGAATTCCATTAATTTCAATTTACCATCCGGCTGGTTTCCAAAGTCTTAAACCAACACCACCAAAGGTAATAACGAAACAACAACTTGGTTTGAAAAAGTGACTTTTCGAATTCAATCCATCTAAAACCATCTAATACAGTTAACCGAATTGGCCCTCAATTCCCTCAAGTCCCCAAGGGAGAGTTAATGTGATTCTCTGGGCCCAAAACACCCAAGTTTGTGGCCCACCATGATGTATGTGTAAAATTTACTCCATCAATCAGGTTCAATCATCAATGTTAGGCTCTTAGGTGAAATGACATCTAATCCACATCTCATTGGCCAGACCACAGGGAACAATGGCCCAAACCACATGGAAAATTGGGCCAACCATGGGTTTCGGGGTGTAGCATCCATGATGTGTATCTTTTATCAAACCGGTCAAAAAAAAATAAAATTTAACACACGTGCACATACTCACACCGTAGTAGGATTTCACCACCTATGGATACTCGAACCCTTGACCCGTCAATACTCACAAGTACGAAGAGAAGGTCAAAAATAAAAGAACAAAGATTTTTTTAAAAAAAAAAAACTTTAATCATCATGATATATACAAAATGCAAGCTCGTACACTGTTGTTATTGAGCTTTGGTTTTTGAATGTTTGGTCCAAATAATGATTTTCACCTCATGAATGGATGGGATTTTATACATACAACATGCGTGTTTCACTTCATGAGCTTTGTATATGCTTCAATTTTCCTGTGGTATGGTCCACTTGAGCTTTGTATATGCTTCAATTTTCCTCTCAACCCCTTAAATGAGCTGGAAACACGGATGGACGGTGTGGATTAACAACATACATTCACGGTGGGCCCAACATAGTTTACTCAGTAAGATAAGAGCCTAGCAAGTAACTCAATACGCAATCGAATTTCCAATACAGGTGTAGGAGGAAATCGGATTGCGTATGAGTAAACTTTGTTGGGCCCACTATGAATGCATGTGGTTTATCCATGCCGTCCATTTATTTTTCAGATCATTTTAGGGGTTGAACCCAAAATTGATGCATATCCAAAGCTCAAGAGGACCATGCCACTTGAAAAAGTAGAAGGATTGATTTCCACCGTTGAAAACTTTATAAAGCCCCAGTGATGTTTATTTTTCATTAAACCTGTTCATAAGATCAGATAGACATGGATGAAGGGAAAAAACAAATATCAGCTTGATCTAAAACTTCTTTGGCCCCCAATAATTTTTCAACGGTAGATGTTGAATTCGCACTATTCTGGTGGTGTGCTCTACTTGAGGATGGGATACACTCCATTTTTTGGGATAAAGCCCTGAAATTATTATTAAAAGAGACGGACAGAGGGGCTAAAATGTATGAATGACAGTTGGGCCCACAGAGTGATGGGATTTTTGTCCCGTGCTCGACCGGTCGTGAGCCTCACTCGACTGGTCGAGGGCTGGTGCATGACCAGTCATAGAGTCGAGTTGTGGCACGACTCAAAGTCCAGCGACTGTGGACTATTTTTCTCCGTGGTGCTCGACCAGTCGAAGGAGGATCTCGACCAGTCATGGGTGGCGCTCAACCAGTCGTGGACTCGGTACGATTAGTCGAGGTTACGCAGATTCGTTCCGCGATTTTGCGCAGATTTCGTGTCGCAAGTCCTTTCACAACTGGGATGCGGAAAGGAGTTTCCTAAAACTTTAAATAGGAGGTACTTGGGGCTTTTTAGGTATAACAAGAGGGTTTTCTAAAGTTTTACAAGAGATTTGTTAAAGGGTTTAGGGCTATTAAAGGTGAGAGAGAGAGAGAGAGAGAGGAAAGAGAGAGAGATGGGAAGCTTATAGAAGGGAGATTATACTCGTGGAGGTTATATACTGTGCAATCTATATCTCAGCGCTTCTATGTCCTCGTAATTGGTGAGATCTCTTCGTTTTCTTTGTTTCTCTTATTGTTTATTCACTCTTGCGTGAGTGAAGAAGGTTGTAACGTTCTACTTCATAGTGAATTGTTGATCTGGACGAGGTCCTGTGGTTTTTACCTCTTTGAGGGTTTTCCAAGTAAAAATCTCTTGTGTGGTGTGGTTTATGCTTTAATTTATTTCATTGTTTTGTTATTCCATAATTCTGGTTTGTTTCGGGAGGCTAGATCCTAAGGTTTTGTTCAAGGCCCCCAACAAAGTGGTATAAGAGTCAGGTTCATTGAACAGGTAGGATCGGTTTTGAATTATGGAAGGTGGCTCATCAAGGATGATCAGCCTCAATGGTTCTAATTGGACCATATGGAAGGCTAAGATGGAGGACTTGCTTTATTGGAAGGACCAATATTCTCCAATTTTAGGCATATCAGCAAAATCCAAGGATATGTTTGATGATGATCGGAAGAAGATGGACCGGAAGGCGGTGGGGTTTATTAGACAATGGTTGGATGATTTAGTGTTCCACCATGTGTCTACAGAAACCTCAACTGCTAGCCTATGGCTGAAATTAGAAGGGTTGTATGAGAGGAAGATATCCGGTAATAAATTTTTTTTGATAAGGCGACTTGTGAATCTCAAGTTCAAGGATGGTGGTTCTGTAGCCGAGCACATGAATGAGGTCAGCAATATAGTGAATCAACTCTCCTCTATGAAGATGGTCCTGGATGATGAATTGCAGGCTTTACTTTTGCTTAGTTCATTACCTGACAGTTGGGAGACATTAGTGGTGTCTCTAAGTAACTCCACGCTAGATGGAAAGATATCCATGGAATAGGTAACTAGCTGTCTCTTCAATGAGAGACAAGAAGGAAGTCTCAGGGGTCTACTCAGCAAGAGGTCCTTGTGACACATGAACGGGGAAGAGGAAAGAACAGGAAGGATGGGAAGGCCCGAGATAAATCAAGAGGCAAGTCGAGTAACAGAAAGGATGTTGATTGCTAGAATTGTGGCAAGAAGGGTCACTATAAGCATGAATGTCGTGGTAAGAAGAACGACAAGAAAGAAAAGGAAAGGAAGATGAATCAGATTCTACTGCGGTCTCTTCAGATGGCGACGTTGTAGTTATTCTTTCAGCATATCACGATGTATGTCTCATGGCTACGAGTCAGGACACCGACTGGGTGATAGACTCGGCAGCTTCTTTTCATGCGACTCCACGCAGGGACTTCTTCACAATCTACAAATCAGGTGACTATGGGGGACCATGAAGATGGGAAATTCTGGCATATCGAAGATCATAGGAGTCGGTGATATTTGTGTGAAGACCGATGTGGGCTGCACATTGGTTCTCAGGGATTTGAGGCATATCCCAGACCTTCGCTTCAACCTGATGTCGACGGGAAGGTTGGATGATAATGGCTATGAAAGCCGATTTGCTGGTGGGCGCTGGAAGCTCATCAAGGGTTCGTTAATCGAGCTAGAGGAAAGAAGTGTTACACCCTTTACAAGGTAAGTGTCAGTGTGTGCAAGGGTGGGTTGAACGCAGCGAAAGATTCAGCTATTGACATGTGGCACAGGTGTCTAGGCCACATGAGTGAAAAAGGGCTTCAGGTACTAGCAAAGAACCGGCTCCTTCCAGACGTGACAGGTACACCTCTCAAAACCTGTCTTGATTGTTTATCAGGGAAACAGCATAGAGTTTCATTTATTAAATCTGTTTCTCATGTTAATAAAGTGCATGCATTAGATTTGGTTTATTCTGATGTTTGTGGTCCTATGAGGACAAAAACCTTGTGTGGGGCATTGTATTTTGTCACTTTTATAGATGATGCATCTAGGAGGGTTTGAGTTTATGCTTTGAAATCCAAGGATGAGGTCTTTGGTGTGTTTAAATTGTTTCATGCTATGGTCGAGAGAGACAGGTAGATCATTGAAGTGCACCCGCACTGACAATGGTGGTGAATACATTAGCGACTTTCATGAGTATTCTAAGTCCCTGGGTATACAGCATGAACAGACGGTTCCCAATATCCCCAGCATAATGGTGTAGCTAAGCGAATGAATCATACCATTGTAGAGAGAATCAGATGCATATTATCCCATGCGAAGTTACCCAAGACGTTCTAGGGAGAAGCAATGCACACGACAGTGTATTTGATAAACAGGTCTCCATCAGCTCCGTTGAATGGAGAAGTACCTGAGAAGGTGTGGACTGGACAGGACCCATCATACAGTCATCTCAAGGTATTTGGATGCAGGGCATCCGTTCACGTACCAGAGGACGAGAGGTCCAAGCTCGATATGAAGATTAGGCAGTGTGTGTTCTTAGGGTACGGTGATGAAAAATTCGGTTACAGATTATGAGATCCGATCGAGAGGAAGCTCATCAGGAGAAGAGATGTTTTTCTTTGAAGATCAGTGCATAAAAACATTGGTAAGCCAGAGAAGAACCAGCCTAGTTCAGGTGAGCTAGAGGACATGGATCCAGTTATTCCTCCCGTGGTGCCTGATGACTGGGGAGTGTAGCAAGGTGCAGAGGATGAGGGAGTTCCTTCAGAAGATGGACCAGGGGAGCAGCCCCCACTTGATCCACCTGTTGAGCCACAGGTGACGAGGTCATCTAGGGACAGACAGTCGTCTAAGAGGTACTCGCCACATGAGTACATTATGCTGACTGATAGGGGAGAGCCAGAAGATTATTCTGAAGCCCTAACCGACGAGCATAAGGGGGAGTGGTTGAAAGCTATGCAAGAGGATATGGAATCCTTGCATAAGAACCACACCTATGATATGGTGAAACTGCCTAAGGGCAAGAAAGCTCTAAGCAACAAGTGGGTGTTCAGAAAGAAGATTGAGCAGAAGAATTCACAGATGAGGTTCAAGGCCAGACTTGTGGTGAAAGGTTTTGATCAGAGGAAAGGTATAGACTTCAAGGAGATATTCTCACTAGTGGTGAAGATGACATCCATATGGGTGTTGCTTGGGTTGGTGGCTGCATGGATCTGGAGATAGAGCAGTTAGATGTTAAAACTGTCTTCCTCCATGGTGACCTGGAAGAAGAGATCTACATGCACCAACTAGAGGGGTTCGAAGTCAAAGGCAAATAGCATATGGTGTGTAGGCTGAAGAAGAGCTTGTATGGGCTGAAACAAGCTCCACGGCAATGGTACAAGAAGTTCGACTCATTTATGTTGAGCATGGATATGACAGAACGGAGTCGGATCACTGTGTGTTCACACGCAAGTTCTCAGATGGTGATTTCTTAGTTCTGCTGTAATATATATGTTGATGACATGCTCATCATGGAAAAAGACATCAAGAAGATCGACAGGCTGAAATAGGAGTTGGGCAAGTCTTTTGCGATGAAAGACTTGGGCCCAACTAGACAGATCCTAGGAATGGAGATAACCCATGACAGAGGCAGCAGGAAGCTTTGGCTGTCACAAGAGTGGTATATTGAGAAAGTCCTAGAGCGGTTCAATATGAATGCAGCGAAGTCGGTCAGTACTCCACTAGATGGTCACTTCAGATTGAGCGACAGGTAGTGTCCCAAGATGAAGACAGAGGTGGAAAAGATGCAGAAGATATCCTACGTGTCAGCTGTAGGAAGTTTGATGTATGTTATGGTGTACACGCTCAGACATAACATATGCAGTTGGTGTTGTCAGCCGGTATCTTGCCAATCCTGGCAAAGAGTATTGGGCAGCGGTTAAATGCATATTGCGGTATCTAAGAGGCTCATCCAGGTTAAGCCTATGTTATGGTGATGGTAAACCTGTATTAGAGGGCTACACAGATGCAGATATGGCAGGTGACATAGACTTCAGGAAGTCTACATCATGGTTCATGTTCACGTTTGCAGGGGGAGCGGTTTCTTGGCAGAGCAAGGTACAGAAGGTCGTAACATTGTCGACAACAGAGGCCAAGTACATTGCAGTCACAGAGGCATGTAAAGAGATGCTTTGAATGAAAAGGTTCTTACATGAACTTAGCCTGAAGCAGGAGCAGCACGTGGTCTATTGCGATAGTCAGAGTGCTATACACTTGAGCAAAAATCCAAGTCAGCATTCCAAGTCGAAGCACATAGAGATTCGGTATCAATGGATCAGGGATATTTTGGAACAGAAGGTGTTACAACTTGAGAAGGTCCACACAGACAATAATGAGTCAGACATGATGACCAAGGCTTTGCTCAAGGGCAAGTTTGAGGTTTGTACAAACTAGGCTGGCTTGAAGAAGGTGGATCCCTCCTGGGACAAAAATGGAGAGATTTGATGGGATTTTTGTCCCGTGCTCGACCGGTCGTGAGCCTCACTCGACCGGTCGAGGGCTGGTGCACGACAAGTCGTGGAGTCGAGTCGTGGCATGACTCAAAATCCAGCGACTGTGGACTATTTTTCTCCGGGGTGCTCTACCAGTCGAAGGAGGATCTCAACCGATCGTGGGTGGTGCTCGACCGGTCGTGGACTCGGTACGACCAATCGAAGTTATGCAGATTCGTTCCGCAATTTTGCATGGATTTCGCGTCGCAAGTCCTTTCGCAACTGGGATGCGGAAAGGAGTTTTCTAAAACTTTAAATAGGAGGTACCTAGGGCTTTTTAGGTATAACAAGAGGGTTTCCTAAAGCTTTACAAGAGATTTGCTAAAGGGTTTAAAGCTATCAAAGGTGAGAGAAAGGAAGCTTATAGAAGGGAGATTATGCTCGTGGAGGTTATCTACTGTGCAATCTATATCTCAGCGCTTCTATGTCCTCGTAATCGGTGAGATCTCTCCATTTTCTTTGTTTCTCTTATTGTTTATCCACTCCTGCGTGAGTGAAGAAGGTTGTAACGTTCTACTTCATAGTGAATTGTTGATCTGGACGAGGTCCCGTGGTTTTTACCTCTTTGAGGGTTTTCCACGTAAAAATCTCTTGTGTGGTGTGGTTTATGCTTTGATTTATTTCATTGCTTTGTTATTCCATAATTCTGGTTTGTTTCAGGAGGCTAGATCCTAAGGTTTTGTGCAAGGCCCCCAACACAGTTTACTCTTACATCTAGTAGGAACGCGGATTGCATCCTACTCCCGTAGTCTACAGCTAGGAACGGGCAGGGGCTCTGAGCGATCACCGTAATGGATGAGTTTTATCCACACCGTCCATCCATTTTTTTCATATCATTTCTGAAAATATACCCAAAACTCAGGCAGATCCAAGAAATAGGTGGACCACATAATGGGGATTAAATCTTATCGTTGAAAACTTCTTGGGGTCCTATGTAACTTTATGAATAGGTTAGATGGCAAATAAACAACACAGTGGACCCTAAGAAAGTTTCAACGGTGAACAGTGTGGATAAAACCATACGTCGTGATGGACACTCAAAGCTCTTAACCATTCCCAGCTGAAAAGGGCGAGGTAGCACGGAATCCGTGTTCGTCTAAGAGACCTTCATTACTCTAGCTTTCATTGTTGGCAGTCATCCAACGTCTAAAAGACCTTCATTACTATAGCTTTCTCCAACCTTGATGCTCAATTCCCTTTCCCCGCTCAAAAGGAAAGGATAGCGGATTGCGTAGTAAGTAACTCTAGCGTACTAAGTAAACTCTGTGAGGTCCACCATGATTTATGTGTTCTATCTGATCCGTCCATCCATTTTATCAGATAATTTTAGAGGTAGAACAACAGTTGAATTGAACGTATATCATTGCAAAATTCTTGGGGGCCATAAAAGTTTTGGATCAAGCTTATATTTGTGTTTTCCCTTCACCCATGTCTGTACGATCTTATGAACAGGTTGGATGACAAATAAACATCACTGTAAGGCTTAGAAAGGTTTCAACGGTGGAAATCATTATTCCCACTATTTCCAGTGGCATGATCCACGTGATGGATATGCTTCAATTTTGTATTCCCCCTTAAATTAGATGGAAAAACAGATGGAAAGCGTGGATACACCACGTACATTTAAGGTGGGCCCAACTGAGTTTACTCAGTAGGATAAGAGGGTACTGAGTAACTCAGTAGGCAATCCGATTTCAAAGGAAAGTTACTTTGATGCTCTACTCTACGCGTAAAACATTGGGACATTTCGCATGAAGTTGCTGCGCTGGATGCTACGTGGGGCCACTGTAATGTTTGAGAGAAATCCACTTCGTACATCCAATTTTCTAGATCATTTTAGGATAATGGACCAAAAATCAGGTGGAACTCAAACGGCCATAAGAGAGGAAACAATAGAGATTTAGTGACAACAGTTAAAACATTTGTATGGCCACGAAAGTTTCATACATGCTAAGTTTTTTGTGTTTTCACTTCATATGCTGAGTTTTTTGTGTTTTCACTTCATCCTAGTTGTAACGACATTATAAACTATTTGGATGGCATATAATCATCAAGTTGGAGCCCAAGATGGTTTCAATGGTAGACAATTCTTTCCCTAGTTTTCCTTCCAGTATGGACGCCTCAAGTTTTGGATCCACCTTATTTTTGGTTTGATGTGCTAAAATGAGGGCGAAGTGGATTTCTCTACAACTTCATGGTAGGCCCCGTCTAGCATCCCATGGCAGGAACTTCCACAAAAGTCTTTTGCTAGAAATCGACATCTTAAAACACCTAAGTATGTGGGCCATTTTGCTCATTGTTTTCAACAGTTTGGTCACATGGTGAATGTGGGCATGCTAGAATTGAATTTGTGGCTCAATTCAAACCGAACAACTATGACCTCAAGCGTCGAGATAGGCAGATCCGCATTATATAACCAAGATTGGATGAGATCAGCCGTCTATTCAGTCAAACGCTCAATGTATAAATAAGATCAGGCGATATTTAGATGGTAGGGTTCATCCTCTCATGATGGATTACACCTCTGCCTTCCATTCGAAATGACTTTTCAGTACAGATAAAGATAAATGAGAAAGGAATTATTACAGTCGCTCGCGGAGAATAGATGTGAAGCACCTTCGTGATGGAGAACTGAATCTAGTGTATCAGCGTAAACTCAAATTACATCTAAGAGTACCAGCTACCTGATTACTGTTACATATTATACTATGGAATGTAAAGAGAAAGCAAAAAGTAAAAGATTACACTAGGAAATGTAATTGACTTATAGAAAAATAGAATGATTACACCAATAAATGTAAACGAATAGGTAATTGAAAGTATAATTGAAAGATATGTTTGGGTTTGATTGATTTGGTATGAGACGAAAATTTCTTACTAAATTCCTCTATTATTTATAGCTTTACCCTAACCATCTAGATCATTTACATGTTCTTACGGTTGCTACAACCGTTCGACACTACATGGCCCTCTTTGCTCCTGCTCTCGCCATTTGTCCTATAACCACTTCTGCGTGAGTGCTCTTCCATCGGCCACTTAAGCAATGTTGTGGCGTATATGCTTCATCTATACTATCATAGGATCCTCTTCGTATATCCTCACATATCTTCAAATACACCACGCAAATCCATCCAAATCATACGTAACTCACTTTGATTGGTTATCGTAGGAAATGGCGGCAATGGGGATGACCAGGCCCACAATGATGTATATACCAAATTCATTTTGTCAATCACATTCAATAATCAATGTTATGCCATTAGGCCAAATGTCATCTAATCCATATCGGGCTAGAGCACATGGAACAATAGGCCAAACCACATGATACATTGGGCCAGCCATAGGTTTGTGGGTGCGGCAACCATATCTTTCAGATAACCCGTTAATCAAGCATAACTCATGAAGATGAGGAGAAGATTAGAAAATTTTGGGTGATAGGAGTTTTGGG
Source organism: Magnolia officinalis (assembly GCA_021015155.1). Classification (NCBI taxonomy): domain Eukaryota; kingdom Viridiplantae; phylum Streptophyta; class Magnoliopsida; order Magnoliales; family Magnoliaceae; genus Magnolia; species Magnolia officinalis. The sequence continues at coordinate 31,354 of JAJHSJ010000673.1, read as the reverse complement.
AGAAATTTTACGTTGTACGTTCTCGTTGGTGTGGGCTATGTGAGATGTTAATCAGACTTAGCTTTTGTATGTACGGTCCAAATAAGAATTCTCGACTGATGGACAAAGTGTATTTGACGTATACAACATGGGGACCCTGCAGTGTTGGGGTGCTTCAAGCCTAGTGTAAAACAAGTGGCATAAATAAGGGATTTTGACCGTACTGGCTTCGTTGTATGGTCAAATTCTCGAAAGATATTTGACTTTCCAAATATTCCGAGGGTAACTTTCTGACAGGTCTCGAGAAGTTTTTTAGACTGAATTACCCTTGTTCTTGGTTCAGTAGTTGTACGGTTTTTTTAGTGAATAAGAAGTTACATCGTATTTAATGCCGAGAAAGTAATGTGGACGAAAGCCTTGTTGGGTGTGGGCAAGGCCCAACTCGTGGGGCCCACATTGATGTATGTGTATAATCCATGTCACACATCCTTTTTGTCGTATCATTTTAGGGCTAGGGCCCAAATATCAGCCTGATCTAGAGCTCGTGTGAGCCACATAATAGAAAATAATGGTAACAATGGCACCCATTGTTGAAACTTTCCAGGCTACTGTGATGTTTGTTAGAAGTGGACACTGCCCAATCAGGACTTTTTGGGCCCACGACAAGCTAGCCGACAAGGTGGACAGAACAGATCACCCCATTGTGGGCCTTGACTCCTATTATTTAAAAATAATCAAGTTATTAATTACATCAACCTGACAACCACGACCCTTACCACATTACAACCATGACCCTTACCATGTTATATGGGTATGGGTCGTGGTTGTCATGTTATATGGGTCGTGGTTGTCATGTTATATGGGTTGAGGTTGTCATGTGACGTGTAGAGGTTGTGGTTGTAACATAATAAGGGTCAAGTTTGTCATGTTATAAGGGCCGTGGGTCCTATCGTGATTTATGTGTCAAATCAAATCTGTCCATTGGATTTAGAATTTAATTTAACGTCATGGGACAAAAAATAAGTTACATCCAAAAATTTTATGGCCCCCAAAAGGTTTTTAATGATAAATTTTCAATTTCACTGATTTCTATGGTGTGGTCCACGTGAGCCTTTAATATGCATCATTTTATGGCTCATTCCTTAAAATGATCTTTTAAAATGAATGGACGGCGTGGATAAAATATATACATCACAGTGGACCCAATAAGACCATCCATCTCTACATAGGTCCGGTTACCCTACCCGTGCAGGGGGGTGTATTCTATGCATGTAACGCTCCGAATTTCGAAGGTCGAGCAAATGCTCAACTCCCGAGATTCTGGGCATCACTTATGCTTCACAGAAGTCGGTTTCTCGATTACTTCTACATTAGGCAAAGTAAGCATGTATAGGATTATATTAAACAATGTATCATATTCCGGAATAAACATGATTAAAGCAGATAATTAAATGGAAACGCATGTAGTATGATTATCCAGAGTATGGGTCCAGCTAGGTCCAATATACAATTCTAAAATCAACAAAAAATGTGGAAATGTGACATCTGGCTAAGCCCGATCGCTATACTCTTCCTGTCGAGAAGTGTGCAGCTTACATCGGCCCATCCGAAGTTGAAAGTAAGAGAACTCCTCCTCCTCGTCCATGCCTGTATCGGCCTTGGTGGTCCCTGCATCTATATCAGTGTTTGGTTGGTGTTTTAAAACATCATCCCAGAGTGGGAGTGAGTGATCAACTCAGTGGTTCCATAAAGTATGAGTTACACGTATTATCAAATCTAACAGTACAGGAATGATAAAGCAATGTAAGGGTGGTAGACTCTGAGGAGTTTCAACACGAGGTCTTGGGTTCGAAACCCACAGGTGGTGAAATCCCACTACGGCGTGCATGGTTGTGTGGTGGGTGTGAGTGTTAAAAAAATGATAAAGCAATGTAAACAATAATTTTTTAATTACTCTTATTAATGCGCATTATGGGGTTTATGAAATGATGCATGCACTTATCATCCAACACTCCCTCAACATGCGACTTCGACCCCCTAGTTCGCAAATGACAACACTCCCTCAACACGCGACTTCAATGCCTGATTCACCACATTCTATTCTAGTGTGATGCGGTGAATGGTTATGTTAGCCGAGTGATTAACTATGCCTATTCATCCAGCTTTGGGGAAGCTAGGATACCTTTTAATCATCAATCTCATCTGAATGATTGCACAGGATGGCCGCAGCGGTCCTACGCCTGTATTCTTGACCTGTCCGAGTTCGTCACTCCCAATTGAGTACATACGAAAGGCAAGTTGTAAAGGAATTGCTTGCAGTCACTACAGGGAGGCTCGTCACCCCAGTGTAGGCCGATAGCATGGACACAGTGTCCCATACCACCATGCCCGGCTCATGAGTCTTGAGGATTGCGATGAAAATGGTTAATAATGGACCTTCATAATGGTAAGGGGGTGCCCCAGATTCAAGCAGTTGTGTTATACATGGTGAACATATAGAAGGTCAGCCGGTTCTTTGGGCAATTTTGGTTGGTACGAGCAAGCACTGGCACAACCGACATAAAGCGCGTAAGCACCCCGCATGGCCTAACCACTGTCGATAGTCAGTGTTCAACCTAAATCAATCGAACTTACTCAGGGTGGCCAGCCTACTTTAGTCAACCCATATTTGGAAATTTTCCAACTAACCAAACTACTTTTATAGTCCTATTTTTCATTCTAATCGACTCAACTAGCATTTAAGACTAAAAGTATTCACAATAATTAAATTCAGTAATATACTTGTTCAGGTATTTCATCGAACACATAGGTATCACTATACAACAATTTATAATTCATTTAACATAAATTGAAATACACCTAAGTTAACATGTAAATTCCACATTAGTGATCATAAATCATTAACTAAAACAGTAGCATTGATAAACTGCAACCTATGCACTTATGGTCTGCATCTTTGTAATGATTCGCCCGACTCAAAGCGCTCCTATGATAAGGGATTTGGGGAATATCACAAATTTCTATACAAAAACTAAAAACTATGTGAGATTCATACAATTCATCGTAGAAAAACCTAGGTTGGAAAGTAGGATTTATTTCTTACCTCCCAATCGCGAGTGGAATGGATTCGGCGGAGGAAAACGATCAAGGCTAGGGCTTTGATTGAAGGAAACCGATGAAGGGAAGCACCAAAACCTCTCCACTCCTACTCTCATTCTTCTTCTCTTCTTCTTTCTCTTCTCTCTTTCTCCTTTCTTCTTTTATTGAAATTCGTATGAGAGGAGGAGGGTGCCCAAACAAGGCCCGTATATAGTACCAAAAGTAGCGCAAATGGCCTCAATGGCCCTTTATTCATTATATTAACCATTGAGGGGGTTGTTTCCCACTAATGGGACCCATTGGGAGGTGTAAGGGTTGATCTAAGCCATGGAATAAATGTCTCAATAGGCGATCTATATTTGGATACAATCATCTGATGATCAGACATGTCAATTAATCGGAAAGACTCTAACTTAGATCGATGGTCATCAATGATCAATCGGGGCCATGACTATACAAATATGTATGGGAAAATGTCTTTAGTTGTCACCCCGACTTTGGTTATGAATTGACAGTCCGAAAGTTACAACTTTGTGAAAGAACAAATGAACTTATTTCACTTAAGTTTCAGATTTTTATATAAGGTATTCGCACAACTTAAGCACTCGCCTTGCGAGTCCAAGTTAAACGATTCGAGACGCGATCTTGGCTCGATGTCCCGCGGTGGACATCAAACCAACTAAAACGAATATATTTCTATATCATCGGGTTTAGTGGCCCACTAATGAGCGGTTTAGAGCTTGTTTAGATAATCAGGGCATTTCTGCAATGAATTGGGTATCGAGATTTCTTGTGCGCGATGATTAAGGTTTAGATTAGCTAAGTTCATAGTGTGGCATATTCACAACTAGCAAAAATGACGATTTACTTATAATCACCTTAAACCATCGGTTCTTATGTTAATCGAGTAATTGAGTCAATTTGGTTCATTAATTAGGATTTGACCCATAATCGCCTTGACTTTAAGTAGATCTTTATTTAATTATGGTTGTCTTGATTAATCAGTGATAGGTCATCTAGATTTAATCCCTAGATGAACAAATCACGATGCTAGACTTGAGGTTTACAGGATCGAGGTGGATTCGTTGGGTTTCTATGGTTGATTTATCGAATTTGTGTGGTTCTTTACCGATACCACCTGTGTATAGGCTCACCTCAAGTATTAAGGTTCAGTTAATGACCACGTGAGCTAATTATAGCGAAAAATTTTCAAGGATTTTTGGGAATCCAAAACAGTGAAAAATGTAAGACGTTACAATGCAACATTCTCACCATGATTGATAGACTATTCAAAAATCAAACCGACCTAAAACTAAGTCAGGACACAAGTGTAACATCCCAGATTTTTGCCAACCTGGGATTAGACGTCCTTAGACAATGGGTCGACCCTAACACCTTATCAACTTGTCAAAACTCAGTCCCAAAGGCTAAAATCGCTTGTGAACCATTTTCTTCACAAACTCCACCCTTCACCACCTTGATTTTTCAATTTTTCAAAGTACTTTCACCCTAGACACTAACTTAAACTAGCTAAGTAGTATAACTCGGATCACTTTATATACAAACTACAAAGGCCCAGGTACCACCTCAGACAGAAATCTTACAGGACTAAACCCTTTAGAAATTAAGTGAGATTTAGATAGTGTTAAACTAGAGTGCCTGTGAAATTAGCACCGATCGCTTTAAATACGATCTGCAAGACTTAAAACTTATAGAATCATTGATGCTAGGTTACCCTAAAACTTAGGATCAATCTCATTACCCGGCTGCTCACGGGAGCATCTCGAAACTCCATATCGGATCTGGACCGCACATCGGGAGTCCGATTAACGCAAAGTTAAGGAACTAGGACCGCCTCACTGGGCTTGACAAACATCTCAGAAATCAGGTCCAGATGACGTCCCACGGTCATTCGCTTGAGCCCGGAGCGAGGGAGTGTGAAAACCACTATTCACTTTACAAAATAAATATCTGGAATAGTGATCTGGCACCATTCGCTTGCGGATCAGTATTAAGCAACCAGACCGTCAGAATCAGACCAAATTACACACCCTCGGATCAGAAAAAATTTCAGGAACACTTACATGTACTTGGAATTTCGGATCGTGGCCCACTGACCGTTGAACTGAAAATGGTCCGCCACGTGCGATCTGGGAATCTGATCGAGTCGAAAATGTAATCCCACGTAAATCCATGAATTGTTAGCTTAAGTCTGGCGTTTGGCTCAAGGAGGGCCACCAGAAACACTCTTTTAAGCGGGAAAAGTGCCGAAATGCTTATAATAGCAGTAACCCTTGAACCTGAGTCTGTTCTGGAGAGGTTTTAGGCTATAAAAGGACCTTAGAACAGCCCCTCTCACAGCCATACGAATTTGGGATAAAACCCTAGTGAGAGAGAGAGAGAGAAAAGAGAGAGAAGACTTGGGATTTGTGAGAGCACCTTCCTCCTGCTGCTTTCGATCATCACACGGGCTGCACCACCTCCTTCCAGGCGCTTTTCCGGCAATATCAACTCCGTTTTAAGGTGAGAAACCCTAACCCTAGATCTGATTTGAAGTGTATAGGCTATTTGAAGTGTATAGGCTATGAAATAGCTAACCGATTTCACTCTTTAGGCTAGAAAACTCCCGAATACGGAAGCTCATCCAACCTTGCTGATTCGTTGAGATTATAAGGGGCAAGGTGCGGACTTTAGGTGTATAGGTTATAGTTTTCAACGCTTTCAATGTCAGATAATGATAGATTCATGATCTGCATGCAATTGCACATGTACAAAGTGCTGTCTGTTTTCTATTTCGATTAAAGATGAAAAATATGGAATTCTACATACTCTAGGTATTTGTAGAAAGTACGGTATACGTATATTTTTTAGAAATGTGTTTGACATGTTTATTTGTTATATGGATATACGATATATGGATAAAATACTTATTTGGCAAAAGGATTCGCCTAAATACATGTTTTACTTATATACACTATGTATGTTGAAATTGCGTATTCTAGAAAATACTGTATACGTATAAATTTTGAAGATGTATTTATCATGATTATTTGTTGTAGTAATATATTATACATGGATAAAATACTCGCTTGGCTAAAGGATAGCCCTAATTCATGTTTTGTTAACATACACCATGTATGTTGTAATAGTGTATTCTAAGTGTTTGTGAAAATGACTGAATGAGTATAGAATTCTCATTCGTGCCCGCCATGACTAATTGTCATGGATTCATGATTGTTGTATTGGCGATACCACTTTGACAAAAGGATTTGCCCTAAATCACGCCACGGCCAATATACACTATATATGCTAAAATGTGTGGCCCAAGTGTTTGTGGAAATGACTGAATGAATATGGAACTTGGATTCCTGCTTGCCATGAGTATCCGTCGTGGTGTACGCGTGTTATGATTGGGGCAACTCCCTAGTGAAAGGATTTGGCCTAATGCCTATGTGATCGACATATGTCATGTATGTTGATGTATGTTTGTTTAAGTGTTTCTTGAAATGTCTGAATGAGTAGTAGTTAGCAAATTGTAATGTATAAGGGTGTTGAGATATGATTCTCAACCTCTTTTAACTATGTGTATGATCTCCTTGGATAGTTGTGTGATTAGGAATTGAACATGTACAAACTCATGCTTGTGTTGTGATTCATAACATGCTCAACTGCTTTATGATTTTAACTATGTAATGCATATGTTTAAATTTATATTTATGTTGTATGATCCGTCATGGGTGATGGGGGAGTGGAGCAACGAGTGCGTGCAACAGCCCTGGCAGCCCTAAACGGATAATACCATACTTTGATTGTATGATTTGAATCTTAATCCGTTACTGCTTTATCTGTCTGCAAGTTATTATGTTTGGGGCTATGATTATAGTTCAGACAATCGGTACCAGAATTGAATTCGTGGCTGTGATTTATTTGCCACGTGAGATGTGTTCGACGAACTCGAGTCGTACTTCGGTTGGCGATAGTGGTTGGCACCATGTTTGGACGCTACTGCTTGAACCTAGGGTACCAAACTTACCAGTGAAATCTCATTAACCATGGTACCTCGATCCGCTAAGACTCATGAGCCGGACATGGTGGTATGGGACACCGTGGCCGAGCTGTCGGCCTATGCTGGGGCCACGTGCCTCCCCGTAGTGACCATTGAGCAACCCAAACTCGTGAGCCGAATACGGTGGTATGAGACACTGTATTCGAGCTGTTGATACTTACGGCGAGAGCCGAGTACGGTGAGATATGTACTCGTGCTGACGGGCGACGAGTCCTCTGTAGTATCTTCGAGTATATTCCAAGGTCTGTGATTGGCGACGAGCCCTTCACAGCAACTAGAGTATGAGTTGAACCGAGTACGGTGAGACCTGTATTCGAGCTAACGGCCAGATATTGAGCCGAGTACGGTGAGACCTGTACTCGAGCTGACGGTCAACAATTGAGCCGCATACGGTGAGATCTGTATCCGTGTTAACGGGTGACGAGCCCTTTGTGATGCCTTCGCTATGCCTCTCAAACCATAATATCGTATGAGATTAACTAGGACTGACGACCCTAGAATGGATCATGTTTGGGAATGATACAAGGGAGGTACCTTAGTTTCCCAATACTGCTGTTTGAAATAGATTAATAATAACTCGGTAATCATGCTCATCATCGCACCGCATGTGCCTAGTAGATGTGGAGCATTGAGGGAGGTATGCATTCGCGAACGTAAGATGATGTCGCATAAGGGTGGTTTGGCAAGGGCATACATCATCATGTCATTTCATACTTGCATTTAATAAGAGTAGTTAAACTTGTTTGATTGTACTGCTTTATCATTACTGCTTGACTGAGTTGATAACATGTTAACCTATGCTTTACTGTTCCACTGAGTTGATCACTCACTCCCACGTTACGGGACGGTGTTTGCAACACCAACCAGATTTGTTGAGTTTCAGGTGATGGCGATGCTTATGAAGCAGAGCCGAACTACTACTATGATGTTGAGGAGGAGTTCTCCTACATGTAATCTCTAACAGGTCTATGAAAACCTGGTATTGTATTGACGGGGCTACGGTACTTGGGATAGGAGACATTACACTTCCTCACATTTGGTATATTTTAGAACTGTACTTGTAATTATTTAACCTGGTAATGTTATCACACTCTGGAGACTCATCATAGTTTATATATTTTATCTATCTATCCCAGTCTTCCGCTTGCAAATTTAACTGTCTCTGGAGTATGATATGTGGTTTTGGCTTAATCTCACTCATGTTCAATGCACGAATACAGTCAACATTTAATCATCATTCATTTTGTTGCATAAGTGATGTTCTGGAACTCGGGAGTTGAGTTTATACTTGACCCCTGATTTTCAGGGCGTTACAACAAGTTTTTTCGATGTGATCTACATTATTTCCAATGTTGTGAGAAACTTGACTTTTGTATATTGTTATTTTTTTCTGAACATATCGTGAACATTTGACGCAGGGATGAACGTGATGAGGTCGAGCACCATCTTCCTCAAGATAACTACTTCAAATCCACGGAGCTTTTTCGGACTCCTCATAGAGACTTTTCGAATCCACGAGAAAAAAAAAATAGAAATAAATTCTATAAAATTTGTAATTTGATTGATGATTGAATAAACGAGTTTACACCCCTTTAACTAGGGATACTAAGCTATGGAAGAAGTTTCAGAATCAAATTAAAACTAAAACTCATATAATTCGCAGCTTACTACAAATAGTAAACTTACTATTTATAGACGGTCGTGATTCGTAGGCCTGTTTGGGAGCGTGGATTTGAAACCCCCTGGATTCGAAACCCCCTGGATTTGAAATCCTCTTGTTGTGTTTCGCACCCTAGATTGAGAATCAATTTTAATCCAAAAGTAGTTATTCATAGTATATTTGCACGGGTTTGAATTTAATTATTAAATCAACTTTAATATCTCTAATTAGTGAACTTATGTAATTTTTGACACAATGGTTGTAATAAGTCCGCTGAAATATACATATATACTTTGCCAAAAAATGATGAAATTATAAGTCTCGGATGGGCCACAAGCACAAGATCACGTCCGAGTGACTAACCAATGATTTTTAACCGTTGATTTACATGGACAATGTTTGGACGGTGCAGACCATCATATTAAAGTAATTATAGTGATGCAATTGATAATCTATTTATTTTATGATATCATTAGTGGGCCATGTGTCCAGTAGATTAATAGTCTCTTAACACACATGTTACACATGCAACTATGAGAATAATTTTAGATGTAATCCAAGGTCTCACCTTGGATTTGAAACCCCTGAATGAGGGGATTTGAAACCCCCACTTACTTTATGGTGCCAAACAACTCAAGAGATTTGAAATCCCCCCAAATCCATGGTGCCAAATGACCCCTTAGTGGTGCACATGGTTTTGTCCTGTTTGGCTTCACCACGCTATTATCCTAATTATTCTAAGAAACTCCTAAAGCCTAACAGATGAAGAGTTATACTCAAACTAAAACTTATTATAAATAGTAAAATTGAAATTAAAACGGGATTTCAACTGACGATATCTGATGGTATTTCACAAATTCCGCGTGGACAACCCAGCATAGCGGGGTTGGGTGGTTAAAGTAGCGCATTCCGATTTGCGAGACACCTCCGTTTTTAAGTTCTGACGTCCGGATCACTTCTGTTTTACCTTTTCTGATCCTCTTTGGTCATAATACTGTCCGCAGCCCGCTGTACATCAACATTAGAAGCTCGCATGATTGACGGCGTTTTAACCGCTGCCTACAATTGCGTGTTGCAGGGGATTCCGGCTTAAGACAAGTCGCTTGACTCAAGTCGCCCGATTAGGTGCACCTAAAGTAGGCAAGGCCCATCCCACTATAAAACGGAGGCATCCTGGCTAACTCAAAGCCCAAGCCCACGACACTCGCAACCAAGTTCAAACATGGCCCCGAAGAAATCCCTTCTCTCTCTCCTCTTCTTACTGCTAATAGCTCCTTACAATGAAGCAGCATCCAAAGAAGCAGAAGCTCTCCTCAAATGGAAAGCCAGTCTCTCTCAAACAGAGGCTCTCCATTCATGGTCCTTATTCCCCATTTCCAACGCTTCTGCCACCCGTGAGAGCTCTCCATGCAACTGGACCGGAATTTCATGCGATCGTTCACGAAGCATAGTAGAAATAACCCTGTGGAATACGAGCTTGCAAGGTACGCTGGATAATTTGAGCTTCTCTTCATTTCCTAACCTCGTCCACCTCAATCTCAGCCAAAACTCACTACGCGGGGCCATTCCAACCCAGATCGGGTCTCTTTCGAAACTTGTCTTCCTTGATTTGTCTGTCAATCAATTGTCAGGTACCTTACCTCCTTCACTAGCTAATCTTACTACCATTCTAGAGCTCGACCTTTCTGATAACATAATAACCGGTGAAATATCCCCTCATTTCTTTGCTAATTGGACCAGACTCATTTCCCTTCAACTCTATACCAATAGACTCACCGGAGCAGTTCCATCGAGAATTAGCCTGCTCAGAAATCTCCACCACTTGGACCTCTCCCAAAATCAGATAGTTGGTTCGATACCTTCGGAAATAGGAACGCTTAAACATCTCCTGTACCTAAGATTGAGCACAAACAATCTCACGGGTACCATACCTCCATCTCTGGGTAATTTGAGCCAGCTGACGTATATTGGCCTCCATGAAAACCGAGTTTCGGGTCCTATCCCACGAGAAATAGGAAATATGAGGAATCTGATACAACTGCACATGTTCCGGAACCTTCTAAACGGCTCCATTCCTTCCACTTTAGAAAACTTGACCCAGTTGAATACCCTTCATCTCTATGAGAACGAATTATCGGGTCCTATCCCAGAGGAAATAGGAAATTTGAGGAATCTGACTCAATTGCTCATGGGCCGTAACAATCTGAACGGTTCCATTCCTTCCACCATAGGAAACTTGACCCAGTTGATTTTCTTGCACCTCCTTATGAATAGTATTTCAGGGCCGATCCCTCAAGAAATAGGAAAACTTGGGAATTTGTATCAGCTAGACCTGTCCAATAACCTTTTAACTGGTTCCTTACCCTTTACTTTAGCAAATCTAACTGAGCTTCCCTACTTATACCTTTGTGGAAATCAGATTTCCGGACAGATCTATCCAGAAATGGGCAATCTTAAGGGTCTGTACGTGCTGCAGATATGTGGTAACAGTCTAACAGGTTCCATTCCTTCCACTCTGGAAAACATGACTAGGCTCCACAGCTTGGTGCTCCATGAAAATCACCTCCATGGCTTGATTCCTCCATCTCTTGGAAATTTGAGAAGCCTAAGTCGACTCACCCTATCTGAAAATAATCTCACTGGTCCAATCCCAAAATCTTTGGCCATTTTGAACAGCCTGACTTCACTCACTCTATTTTATAATCAGTTATCTGGTTCAGTACCTCCAGAAATCTCAAATCTAACACGTTTGGAGATGCTCTTTTTGAGTAACAACAACTTCTCTGGCCATCTACCTCAAGTATGCCAAGGAGGATTACTCACACACTTCACTGTGAGTGACAACCATTTCAGTGGTCCCATCCCTGAAAGCCTGAGAAACTGCACCACTTTAACAAGAGTTCGGCTCGAACATAATCAGCTCACAGGAAATATATCCCAAGTTTTTGGTGTATATCCTGATTTGGAGTTCATTGACCTGAGTTATAATAGTTTGTATGGTGAGCTGTCACCTAATTGGGGAGAATGTCGAAACCTAACACTACTAAAGATCTCCAACAACAATATTACTGGTACAATTCCGTTGCAAATTGGGCAATTGAGTAGGCTACAAGAGCTCGAACTTTCATCGAACAACTTAGAAGGAGAGATTCCTAGTACCTTTGGGATGTTGTCTCTGCTTTATGAATTGAGTTTAAAAAATAACCAACTATCCGGTTGGGTACCAGTTGAAATTGGAAAACTATCCAATTTGGAGATTCTTGACCTATCAAAGAACAAACTGGGCGGGCCGATACCTCAACAACTGGGGGACTGCTCCAAATTGCGGTATTTGAGCATGAGTGAGAATTATTTGAATGGGAGCATTCCATTTCAGATAGGTAATCTAGTTGGACTACAGTCTGAATTGGCTCTCAGCCATAACTTCCTTTCGGGAGAGATACCCCAACAACTCGGGAAGCTGCACAAGCTGGAAAAGCTAAATTTCTCCCACAACTCGCTCTCAGGTTCCATTCCATCGTCTTTCAAAGAGATGTTCAGTTTATCTTCCATCGACTTATCATACAATGATTTGGAGGGCCCTCTACCTGACAGCAAAGCATTTCGATTGGCTCCATTAGAGGCATTCATTGAAAATGAAGGTCTATGCGGTGAAGTAAAAGGTATGCTACCATGTAATTCCTCTTCAATAAACCCTGTTGGCAGAAAGAAAGACCTCAAAACTGTGTTCTTCATCATTACTCCCATTGTGGCAGCATTATTTCTTCTATTTGCATTTGTTGTCATTTATTTCATTTTTCTCCGGAGTTCACCAAGAAACGCAGAGAAAGGGGACATCGAAATGAGCAATGGAAATCTATTTGCAATATGGAATTTTGATGGAAAGACCGTGTATGAAGACATCATCGTAGCAACGGAGGATTTTGATGACAAATATTGCATTGGGGTGGGAGGGTGTGGGAGAGTTTATAAAGCAAATCTACAAACTGGTCAGGTAGTAGCTGTGAAAAAACTCAACCCATTAGAAGGGGGTGAGGGAGTGGACCAAAGAAGCTTTAGAAATGAGATACAAGCATTAACAGAAATTCGACATCGCAACATTGTGAAGCTTTATGGGTTCTGTTCACATGCTCGGTGCTCGTTTCTAGTGTACGAGTACATGGAAAGGGGAAGCTTGGCTAGCATCCTCAGCAGCTGTACAGAACGAGCTGTAGAATTGGATTGGGTGAAGAGGATGAAGGTAATCAGAGGAGTATCCCATGCATTATCATATATGCACCACGATTGCACCCCCCCTATAGTTCACCGGGATTTATCGAGCAGCAATATTTTATTGGATTTGGAATTTGAGGCCTGTGTCTCTGACTTCGGCACTGCTAGACTTCTAAAACCCGATTCATCGAACTGGTCTGCACTTGTGGGAACTTATGGATATGTCGCTCCAGGTATGGTGAATAGTTGGTAGTAGTACTTTGAGCTTAATTTTTCTTTCCATCTTTTTCCCTGATGTTGCTTAAATCTTCTTATTATGTCCCACAATATCATGGAATGCGGAATTAATGTCTAAAACCATACTTGTATGTGTTAAAGATCACTAAAAACTTGCTTTTATTTATATTGTTACTTAAAATGCTTAATCATGATCATTTTCCTAGTTGTCTGTGGAGAACATGTTTTTAAGTCGCATATTATTTAAAATATTTAAATTTCATTTCCTCTTTTAATTCTCATTTCATGCAAGGATATGTCAACTTTAAATTTTAATTTCATAAATGGTCAAAGGACATCCTCTTAATAAATTTAATGGCCTATATTAAATCAAATTTGGAAATTTTGAGAAAAAATTTTAAAAAATTAGCTTCATCTTTATTTGTATTACAGTTTTAATGTTTTCCTTAACAATTATACAATCATCTATTCCAAACAAACTTTATACATAGATGGATGCATGAAGAGAAGTAGCTAGAGCATTGCATGCCAATGAATGTAGGGTACAAAAGGAAACATGACCTTGCTTCTCAACCTTGTTTTCTATTCTTACAGAGCTTGCATACACAATGAGGGTGACTGAGAAATGCGATGTATATAGCTTTGGAGTTGTATCACTTGAACTAATAATGGGAAGGCATCCTGGGGATCTCTTGTCATCCTTGGCATCATCAGGTGGCCAAGATACATTGTTGATGGATGTGTTAGACCAACGCCTCCCGCCTCCTACGCCTCAAGACATGAAGGATGTGGTTTGCGCAGCGATGTTGGCACTTGCATGCTTACGTGCCAGTCCTCAAACTCGGCCCACCATGCAACACGTGTCCCAGGAGCTATCTGCAGTCAGGACTCCTCTTGTCGAGGCTTTGCACACAGTTACATTGTCTCAACTGGCAGATATCCAGGTATGATTGATTAAATAGGATGAAATTATAGAGTAGAAATGAAAAGCCAGAAATGACATAGCCATCTCTCCACAGTACACAGGTAGGGATATGTATTGATCAGAGCTGTCCATCTAGTCGGCACTGTCATAGATGACTCATGTTTTAGAAAAGCACGCCAAATATTAGACTATCCTTTCCATCACATTTCTCCATTTTGTTTGGTGAGTTTTTTTTTTTTTTTTTTCCATTAATTACTTTGATAAACTTTTGAACATTAACTCTCTCTTGTTTTTTTATTCCTAAGAGCTATTGAGATATATTGATTTAAAAATAAATAAAAACAGCTAAACAGGGGAAGGCATCAACCTTCCCCTTATATTAAAGGACAGATGTTCGGCCTTAATGTGTTCATCTCACACCATTTTTAAGGCATTCTTTTAGTTGGTTAGGAAATAGCATATTTGTATAATTATAAAACTATGCATACAAAAGTAGGGACAACTAGATGGACCGACCTGATTGATTTATTACCCTGAAACTCATAAGATGGTGAGTTGATTCTCCTATATTAATTCCACGAGCACCACTGTATCATATTCTCCCATGAGGGAACGGATATGACGCTAACCACCAACATCTAAATTAGTTCTCGACCACTCAATATTTGTACATGCAGCAGATGGATAGGAAATCTGAATTCTTCATCTCTTAGGCCCTGTTGTGGATGGGCTATATATACCAAAACAAACACAAGCACAAAGAAGCTTCTGGTTGGATAAATTGTGCCTCATGAAATATGATAATTTATTAGACCTTTTCTATGTAATCCTCAGAAATCTTTCAATCGGTAGCTGGAGAACTTACTTTAAGGTGCTATGCATCCATGGCTAGGCCTAAGAAATGAATATATCAGATCTCATACATGTGCACCACATACATGGAGATTGAGTTTTTGATAAATTAATGACTCCCAAGCTCTTGTTTTCACCGGATGTTTTATCTGCGCAAGAAAATCAGCTTGCTTTCTGGCATGGTGTGAAGATTCATTCGCATGTACTAATTATATATAATTACCGTTTGTCTGAGGGGTATGGCCCTAATGATGTCTATGTGAAATCCAAACCATGCATCTTGTGCACTTCCTCATGATCACCATACATCCAAAAAAAAAAAAACGTCCGGACCCAAAACTCATGTGGGGCACCACAGGGAACAATATACCAATCATACCTAACACATTTATATATTAACAAGGTTTAGCCCACCTTAGTTTTGTAATACTTCCAATTTTGGTTTGTTTCATCCTGGTGAAGCATACCCGGTGTGTGGGTTGGATGGCATATACAACAAAGGCGACTCACATTTTATCCGAAAGTTTCTATGGTGTTAATTCATGGTTCAAATTGTATGACCACTTTGGATTGGTCATGAATCGATGAACATCTGATGGAACTTTAAAATGTATATTTTCTGACTGCATGCCTATTGAAAGTGATGTAAAGCAGGTCGAAGATGCATTCTTAGCATAGCTGGATCAAAAGAAGCCCGAACGAAAGTGAAAGTAGTCCATCAGAATTGGACCCCGTCCTATGTAGGTCATGACGTACCTGGTCCCAAGCAAGTCTATTTTGAAGAAATTCATTTCGGATATGGAGAAATTGTCGTTTAAAGTTTTGATCGTAAAAGAGAACTTTTGATCTAGGCATCATCACAAAATATATTAATCTTTATGTAGCAGTGCATCCGTGATCATTCAAACCATGCAACGGATCGTTGACGATTGTTTCACAAGAAAATTCATGGCTTGAGGGTTAAAATCAAGATTTTAGGATTTTTTTTTTTAATGATTTTTTATAACTTTTATTATCATTGTATTTCCCTATTTTTAGAGTTTTATAATATTTGTGTTTTTAGAAGCTGCGTGTAATAATGTCAGGAATGTTCCAATAAGATCTTATAAACATTTCTATTTTTGACAAAATTAACCTTTCGGGAGATTTTGCTATTTTAGTTAATTTTTAATTGAATAAAGTTTTTGGGTCATTCATGTTAGTGATGTAATTGAGCAATCTTATATTACTATTCAATAAAAATACTCAAATTTTCTCTCTTACTTCATGTGGAATCAAGAACTCGCCTTGTGGATTCAAGGTCTTCTTTGTTGTTATTTCATGTTCTTCCATACATCACTAGGTATCAAAGTAAGACTTTTCTTCAACTCGATGGCATCTAATAATGGTTCAAGTAATAACCACATGAACAGTTATCCATAAAATGATCATATGACGATGACGGCATTTGAAGCTTTCCTACGAAAGAATCTACGAGCCATATGAAGACTACAAGTAATAATCGACCATTTGACGGAGCGCTTAGGGTAGACTCATGTTTGTAATGAGAAGCATTCTAAGATTGGTGATGATTGTTAAGTTTGTAGTGCGATACCGGTGATAAATCACAAACCACCACCTGATATTAGTGAATTTAGCGATAAGGAATTTGATGATATAATTCTCCAAGGAGAAGAATGAAAAGTAACGAGACAAGGATGAGATAGAGAATACAAGATGAAGGTTGACCTCCTTAACTTTATGGCCAACTACACATCAAGAACTTCATTGATTGGCTTCTTAAAGTTGAACGATTCTTAAACTATATGGAGATTCTCGAGGAGAAACAGGTCAAGCTCATGACCTATAAATTGAGAAGTGGAGCCTCAGCTTGGTGAAAATAACTCTAACTTCCACAAACCAAGCAGATGAAAGCGTCCATCTGCGCATGGTAGTAAATGAAATAGTTGATTTAGACACGATTCTTATCAATTAACTATGGCCATGTAATATTGTTCCAGTAATATCAAAATCATCTGCAAGATAGCCAATTCATGAGAGACTACATAGAGAAATTCCATCGCATGTCCACGACAAATGATTTAGACAAGACTAAGCCACAATAAGTCAACGGATTCACCGGTAAGTAACATAAGACAATATAAGATCGGGTCTAACACACGCACACACACCCCACACACTCATGCTGGCGGAATTTCACCACCTATGGGTACTCAAACCCTTGACCGGGAGTCAAATCGGCTACCCTAGTAATGATGCAAAACAAAATGATTATTATTGAACATTCACGCAATGCAATGCAATGCAATGCAGTCTCGTGGAAGGATCCTTGGGAGGGGGTCCTCAACCTCCTCTAATCGTGAACCCAAATAACATTTTGGGTTTTATAAGAAATAACATTGTATGAAAACCTGCGATCTTCGTACCCTACCAAACCATACTCACAAGATAAATGGGTCAGGTCTAGGTTCTATACATTGAGCCCCAAACATAAAACAAATGGTTCCTTTTTAAAAACTTAGACCCAACCAAACCTGACCCAATTTTAATAGATTGGGTGATTGGGTGTAGAGCCACATTTCTGCCCAGATCGGGTCCTGGCCCCATGGACCTGACCCATTTGCACCCTCAGTCCTAAGAGCACCAGTGCATTTGGTTTTGAGTTTACCATTGTAATATTATAGTTAAAAATGTCAAAAGTATTTAATTATTTAACAAAATACACTTTGTCAGTCATTGGATATACGTGCTAGGATTGATTAGCTTATTGTTTGAAAGAAATGGATTTGTTTTATTTTTGGTCCACATTCAACTGGCCCACTAGATCATGAGAACTGGTCTTTCTTTGGCTAGAGCATCTAAGGTGGGGCCATTTTACTCCTTGGCCATTATAAATAGATGACGCCAATGAACATCAACTGTCCATAGTCCTTCATTATTGTGGTTAATAAGCGTATTAAATTAGTAAATAAAATGTAAGCCATCAATGCGGGGATACTTCAGTTGGGGGAGCGTCAGACTGAAGATCTGAAGGTCGCGTGTTCGATCCACGCTCACCGCAATCATTTATTAAATTTTATTTTCTGACACGTGTGGTCAATCCCAACCACACATTGTTTTTATTTACATCAATGATGTATATTTTCTGACACGTGTGGTCAATCCCAACCACACATTGTTTTTATTTACATCAATGATGTATATTTTCTGACACGTGTAGTCAATCCCAACCACACATTGTTTTTATTTACATCAATGATGAATCCTACACATGCGTTCCTTTTTTATTTTCTCCTTATTTCCATCAAGAATCAATCTTATACATTACTTTTTTATTTTCATTTATAAGATGATCCTAACCATCCAATTTAGTTTTTATTTTCTGTTGTTTTTTCTCCTATGAAACAAACAATCCTAACTATATATTCCTTTATCATTTAGATTTTTTACTTACAGCCTAGACTAATCCTGGCCACAAGTTCCTTTATCATCTAGTTTTTATTTACAACTCTCAGGGCGTGTTTGGCCGGGTGTATCAGGTGGTATCAAACGGTATGGAATTACGTAAAAGCTCAGGGGTCGTTTGGCACCTTGGATTGGAGGGGATTGGAGGGGGTTTCAAATCCCTTGGTTGCTTGGCAGCATAAAGCGACTGGGATTGCCAATCCATGGTTTTCCAATCCCCTCTTTGAGGGGGTTGTAATCCACGGTGAGAGCTTGGATTACACCCGAAATCATTTCAATAGTTGCAGGTATAAATGTATGTCACTGTACACTATCATTCTACTAGGCACATGGCTCACTTACGATGATCAGCACCGTCCAAACATTGTTCATGTAGATCAGCACCGTCCAAATATTATCCAATACCGTCCAAACATTGTCCATATTAATCAACGATTAAAAATCGTTGGTTAGTCACTCAGACATGATCTTGTGCTTGTGGTCCATCTAAGACTTGGAATTTCATCATTTTTAGGCAAAACAGATATTTTAGCGGGCTTATCACAACCATAGTGTTAAAAATTATATATCTCACTAATTGGGGATATTAAAGTTGATTTAGTAATTAAATTCAAACCCCTACAAATATGTCATGCATAGGTACTTTTGAATTAAAGTTGATTCACAGGTGCCAAACACACCGAGAGGATTGCCAATCCAGGGGGTTTCCAATCCTGGGGGTTGCGAATCCAGGGGGTTTCAAATCAACGCTACCAAACAGGCCCTCATTATATCACTGGTCAGTGATTGTCGTGGATTCGAGGTGGATTTGGGAATGCAAGGATATCATGAAATGTTGTTTGGATAACTGATGGAATTTGACCAAAATTTTGAGAGACTGTTGGGGAACGGATAAGCTATGGAGAAGTTGAGTCGCGAGACTCCTACGTAATTGACGTCGCCCAAGTTCTGTGGGTCCCATCATGTTGTATGTTTTGTATCTACACTCACCATCCATTTTGAGAGATCATTTTAAGACATGAGCCAAAGAATGAGTCCGATCTAAATTTCGAATGGACCACACCACGGAATAGTGGAGAGAGTGACTCCCACCATTAAAAAATTTTAAGGGCTACAAAAGTTTATTTCCCTCCGTGTGGCCCATTCAAAATTCGGATCTGCCTCAATTGTTTTTTCCCATGGCCTGAAATAATCATGAGAAACCGGTGGACGGCATGGATTTGGATAGATCATGGGGTCACGAGTGGGGACACCCCACCCACACCCGCGGTGAAGTGAGGGAGTTTTCCAAACCACTGTCACTTGTAGTGTGGTCCACCTGATGGTTGGATAAGCCTGGATTTTTGGCTCAGGGGTTAAAATTACCGGAGTAAATAGGTGGATGTGTGTGGATTTAACAGATACCTCATGATGAGTCCCACGAGTAGAAACTCACTCCAAAACGTCGTGCAACACAAAGTGTCATTGACGCTCGAGATTTCCAGTCCTCTTGCACCTAACGGTGTGGCCCACCTTAGATAAGGATCGACTTTATTGTTGGGTTCAAAGTTAAAATTAGATAGATAATCAGATGGACAGCTTGGATGAAACATATGCTTCATGTTGGGACCCACGAGTGGAGCCCCCATCCTTCTCCGGTAAATCCTAGAGTGGGATTCAGAGAGTTAAGGAGAGGGGCGAAATCCCGGCCACAGCCCATGGTTTGGGCGCCAAACTCAAAATGATTTTCATCATCCTATTCCATACTTTTTCCAAATGTGCCAACACATGTATTAGATAGAATTAGGAATACAATTCCATCTAATACACCTGGCCAAACAGGCCCTCAATTGATCCTAATTAACCATTCAATTTAGTTTTATTTATACCTCCCAAACGGTCGATCTTAACTATATAATATTTTTTTCAATCCTATTTTTGTTTGGTATTTATTTACAAGTATCAAACAATTCTAACCAGCTAATCATTTTTTATTTAGTTTTGAGTTATAGCTATACAACGACCTAAACCATCCAATCAATTTTATTTAGTTTTTAGTTATAGCTATATAACAATCCAAACCACACAATCCTTTTTCATTTTTTTTTTTTTTTTTTATGGCTATCCCGATTCCAACCATCCAATCCTTTGTATGTAACCCAATTGAACAAACATGTGATAGTTTTATTTAAGCCGATTGATCAATAGCCTTTTTATTTAGATTTATTTTTTTTTTAACGCTATCAAATGGTCCTAACAATCTAATTGGTTTTTATTTAAATCTATCAAACAACCGATCCTAACCATCCAACCCTTTTCATTTAATTGAATTAATCATTCATCTGACACTTTTTTTAAAAACCAGTCTATCAACTATCCCATATATATACGGTTTAGCTAAAGCAATTGATCATTTGATAGCTATCCATCAAATCAACGATCCAATCCCTTAGTTTTTATTTATATATCAAGCAGCCCGACCTTCCAATCCTTCTTTCAAATTTCAATCATTCCATAAAATATAACTTCATTTGGTTTTATTTATACCAATGAAATGACCCCATCCTTTCAATTGTTAAACTACAGACTACACCACAAAAATCATATCATGTTTATTTCACTACAATGGCATGAATATGCAAAATCAATGAGATGAGAGATCTATTAGAGATATCTAAAGATCTTAATAAATTACACAAATCTATCTAAATAACTTTCTATAGTAGATATATTCTAACATTATTTAATCCAATTCATCAACCATCTAGTGGTTTTTTATTTATGCCAATTGATCAATTGGTAGTTAACCATCTAATCAATCATCAAATCCTTTTTATTTAATCTAATTAATCAATTAATGGTTAAGCATCCAATTCCTTTTGTTTAATCCAACTGATTAATATTTAAGACTATTAAACTTGATTTTATGTAGTTTTATTTACATCTAATCAAATGATCCTAACCTTCAATCCCCTTTTATCTAACTCGATTAATTGATAGTTAACCACTAAATCAACTTAGCTTTATTTAGTTTTTATTTACATATATCAAACAACCCAAACCATCCAATCATTTTTTATTTAATACAATTGATCAACTGATAGTTAACCATCCATTTAATCCAATTGATCGATTTATAGTTAACCATCTAATCAAATCAATTAATGATTAAAAGTCCATGCCATCCTAACCATCCAATCCTTTTTTATTTAATTCAGTTGATCAATTAATGGTTAACCATCCAATTGATCATATGGTTAAAAGTAAAACTGTGAGTGGTCCAGGTTTGAAGGAAATATCATTTTTCTTAAATTCTATTTAGTTTTTAATTATAGCTACCAAACCATCCAACTGATCAATTGAGGATTAAAAGTAAAATAGTAAATGATTGAAGTGAAAATTAAATGGTTGTCATTATCGTCTACTTGTGTAATTTTTTGGCTATGCTCCACCCCAACTAATTTTGGTTATGATCTGTCCACAACAGAACCAACGATTTAAATAGGCAATCCAAATCATCCTCGCATGCGGTACTAATGTGTAGTGATCTTGACCACCCAATTAGTGGGTCACATTGTAAACAGAGCATATCTCCATTTCATAATGATTAAGCAATCCAATCTTCTTTTTTACATGCTCTATAATTCACCACCATTTTGAAAACAGAGGTGACATTGTGAACAGAGAAAATCTTTAAAGTAATGTTGTTCGAGTAATTCAAATCATCTTCATCACTATCTAACCTTAACCCCCAATTAACTGGGTTCATTGCATGAATCCTCTTCCGCCACTCTACTCTATCAAGGGTTATAATTACAGTTAGGCTATGATACATCAAAGTCTTTTCTTACTACCTTTAGTCATGTCCATTTGGGTCTTCACCTTACCTCTCTAGAGCTGTTGATTTCAATCAACTCATTCCTTCTAACCACTCCGGTTTTTAATACATGTTTTACGTGATCAAACCATCTCAATCTACTTTCCCTTGCATTGAAACATACTAGTGTTACTCTTAAGTTTTCTCTAATGCATCATTTCTAATTCTATCATTTCTTTTCTTGCTGGTCACTCATCTCATCATCCCCATTTCAACTATACTTATCCTATGAATATGTTATTCCTTGCTTACACAACATTTTTAATAAAGTACGATTAGTCTTATAGCTATTTTATAAATTCTACCTTTCAATTTCAGTGGTACATAATGGTCACTTCAAAAGCAAATACAGTTTCTTCTACATTACTTAAATTCCATCTGCGACATCTTTATTAATCTATTAACTCTCATAACTTATTGATCCAACATATTAGAAGTGGTTACTCAAGCAATCCTTATAATCTATGTAAATTTTAATGGATGGTTAAAAGTAAAATAGTGAATAGTTTAAATTCAAAGGAGAAATTCAGATAGTTATTGTTGTTGTCTTACTGTAATTTTTGGGTTGTACTTTGTCAATAGTTATGTGGACTTGACTAGATTTCTGTACAACTGCACCATGCTTGAGGTTGGAAAGCCACCATCATTTCTTAAAGATGCAAAACTAACTAGCTTATAAGCCTAGCTCTGTATTTCATTACCATGACAGCTTTCCTAAGAAGGATAGAACATTACAAATTGCACATTGGAACAATGCCATTGTACAATATGTGACTGGGCTAAATACTAATCTAGACCCTTAAACTGTGGCCCCATTGTCAATGAAGCATGGAACGAAAATGGCGTCAATCAGTAGATCTTAAACAACTGAGTCTGCTTGTTTACCATTTTCAAACTGTTCACTTGATGGTTCCCAATGAGATGTAGAGGTTGATCTGATTGGCCTGATTTTAGCCCACTGTTTTATCAATGATGGAACCGATGACTTTGGATGGTCAGGATTGGCATATTGATGCGTTGGTAGCATTAACTTATAAGTGAACTCCTATGCTATTATCACAAGGATTTTTGTTTTAGATAAAAACTAACATTCTTTTAGGGCGTGATAGATAATGTATTCACTTCGAAATTTCATACATGCAATAAAGTATTTCAAATTAAACCTTCCAAATTAGGAATGGAAGTTTAGATATATCATAAATAGAGAATTAAAGTTATTTGATCATCTAACTATCGGATTAGTAGACATTTATTGGACAGAAAATAGAAAAAATATTTTCAACAAACAGGTGTCCATGAATGAAGGGTTATGATTGCGTAACCCCTCAAGCTTTGGGACTGTTATGAACTATGACTTAGTGATAGCAAGTTCCATAATTTAGTAGTTCTAATTGAGTAACATCTATAAGCACCTATGTGCAAAGAGTCAATTTCTTCCACACCATGCATTATCTCAACATTATTTTGAAAGGTATGCAGCAAATTTTTAATACCAAGACATAAGTCCAAAAAGTTTTTTAAGGATATAGAGAAAAGTGAAAGAAAAAGGAAAGAAGAGAAGGGGTGTACGTATGTACACATCAGGTGAGAAAGTAGAAAGAACTTACACTCTCAAGTTAAGAAGAGAACCACATCATGAATTAAAAAATAATAATAATAAATAAAATAAAATAAAACTCGCACCCCAAATAAAATAGGAGAGATATAATGAGCTTACACCTTGAGCTAAGGAAATAAAGAAACCCACATCTAAGGTAAGGAAAAGGAAATAAGCTACGAACCAACCACCTAAGGGAGAATAAAATAAGCTAAAGCAAGTGGTCTAATTTTAGTGATAATAGAAATATAATTAATGAACTAATAGACTGAATTCGACCGTACCTAATTTGGGGCCCACTTGTATAAACAGGGGACCATAAGAGGTGAGACAGGTCTTTGGTTCACACCCCACGCACACCTAGACACTCACGCTATCGTGGAATTTTACCACAATGGGTACTTGAACCCATGACCTGGAATTGAAACTCTCGTGGGTAGGCATGAGTAAGGACCCATCTAGGTGTTATCCTAACCATGTGGGCCCACTTTGTATTTGTTGGATACCTATGCTGTCCGTTTATTTTCCAAGCCCAAACCTTAAGAAGGCCCAAAATTAAAGACTATACCACTAGAAATAGTGATGAATGATTATTAAAAACTTTGTAAGCCATAAAAGTTTTGGATCAAGCTAATATATATATATATATATATTATATATATATATATAATATATAATAATATATATAATATATATATATATATATATATATATATAATATTCCCTTCATCTAGATCTTCGTTATCAACAAGTTGGATGGCAAATAAACATTAAGAAAACCTTAAGATGAGCCTTTGGAATTTTTAACGGTGCGTCGCTCAATCACTACTGTTTCCAATAGTGTGGTACTTGAGATTTGGATATGCATAACTTTGGGAGCTGTCCTAAAATGGGTTGGAGAAATTGACGGACGATGTGGATATACAACGCATTATCAAGGTGGGCCCACGGTAAGGGCAAAGCGTCACTGGGGTGCATTAGCATTCAATGAAATGAAAACCTTGGTAATCTCATAGGGATGTGGATTGCGTCCAACCAGCTAGTCTCTAGCAAGGAATGGGTGGATCTTTGTGGGACGCGCATTTCCTTTGATAGGAAGTTCCTGTATTGGGATGCTAGGTGGGGCCAACGTTATATTTGTGATAAATCTATTATGTACATCCATTTCTTGAGCTCAATTTAGGAGATCTGATCGAAAATGAGGTGGATAAAAAATCAAGTGGTTATACGAGATGGAAAATTGGGAAATAAGTTTCCTACCGATAAAACCTGTGAGCTCCACCTTGATGTTTATATGCGATCCAAATTGTTTATGAAGTCAATTTCATTGGGATGAAGTGAAAATATCCAAAACTTAGCCAAATAAGAAACTCGTGGCCTTAAAAATGTTTCAACTGTTGGGACTGAATCCCCACTATTTTTTCTCGTGCAGCTCACTCGAGTTCCGGATCTACTTCGATTTCGGTCACATGTCCTATAATATTTTCGAAAACGTATAGACACGGTGAATTTCTAGCAAACATCAAGGTTTAAGGATGACCGTACATAAATGACTTTATAAATGACTTTATAAATTTTTAGCATCGCAGTGCGGAACTCTATGCGAAAGGCTTCATGTAGTAAATCCGCGTCCAGTATGTGTTGGTAGTTGGCCATATGAGAACGTTTAGGGCCTGTTTGATTTTTCAAAGAGATGGTAAATACACGGTAAAAGGTAATACCCCCTATTTCACGTGTAGGAAAATTCTTAGGAATTTGTGTCTTTGAAATTGGTTAAAAAGATGTAACTTTAATTTTTGAACCTCATGATAATGCATATGATATATCCATTCAGTCCATCTGTTTTACTACAATATTTTGAAGCATGAGACAAAAAATGAAGTAAATCCAATACTCAAGTGGCCCACGCCAAAAGAAACAGTGGCCCTACAAAGTTTTTAACGGTCAGTATTCAATTTCCTTTTTTGTATGAGGTGGTCCACTTGAGTTTTGGATATGCTTTATTTTTTTACTCATGCTATAAATTCAACTGGAATAATGGATGAATGGTGTGGATAAGCAAAATGCATCACAGTGGGACCCATGGATATCTTGCAATATTCTTGGTTTTTGTGTCAGAAAGTAAGCAGTTAAGTCAGGTATGATATAAATGCACAGGGAAATAATTATTATTTTTTTACACGGTATTTACCATTTCAACTGGGCATGATTTCCGGGTGAAATGGTAAATATCATGTAAAAATAATAATAATTATTTCCCTGTGCATTTATACCTACTTGATTTAACTGCTTACTTTCTGATTCAAAAACCAAGAATATTGCAAAATATCCATGGGTCCCACTGTGATGCATTTTGCTTATCCACACCATTCATCCATTATTCCAGTTGAATTTATAGCATGAGTAAAAAAATGAGGCATATCCAAAACTCAAGTGGACCACATCATACGAAAAAAGAAATTGAATATTGACCATTAAAAACTTTGTGGGGCCACTGTTTCTTTTGGCATGGGCCACTTGAGTATTGGATCTACTTTATTTTTTATCTCATGCTTCAAAATATTGTAGTAAAACAAATGGATGGAATAGATATATCACATGCATTATCATGCGGTTCAAAAATTAAAGTTACCTCTTTTGAACCAATTTCAAAGACAAGAATTTCTATAAATTTTCAAACACGTGAAACAGGGAGAATAACCGTTTACTGTGTATTTACCATCTCTTTGATAAAACAAACTGACCCTTAAGGAAGACCCTATAGTAAATGACCCTTGCATTTAATGCAACCTGGGCTTTTGAATCTGCTTCAATTTTGGACTCATATCGTAAAATGATAGTGACGGAGGGAGTCGATAGGGCGTGTTTGGGCAGTGGGATTAGAAGGGATTAGGTGGGATGGGATTCATCTCGTCCGGTGCCAATTCCACTCCATGTTTGGGAAGAATAGAAAAGCTTTGAATTAAATTAGATGGAATTGCATGGGTCCGTGCCAATTTCACTCAATTTTAGCAAGTTGTGTAGGTCCCACCATGATGTGTGGGCTATATCCACACTGTCCACCCATTTTTCGAGATTATTTTAGAGCATGGGCCAAAAAATCAGGCAAATCTAAAGCTCAAGTGGACCCCACTATAAAAAGCAACAGGGATTGAATACTTACCGTTGAAAACTTTTTGGGGCCGCATAAGTTTTGGATCTACCTCATTTTTAGGCCCATGCCATAAAATGAGGTTACAAAAAAAACAAACAATACTCACAGGATGGAAACTCTCGTGCCTTTGCTGTCGAGAGGAATTCTCTATATATAGTAGTTTACATATATTATAAAGATTACAAATCTTGTGTCTTAGAGTAATTGCAGGAATTGACAAAATTATAGGAGAGATTAGCATATTACAATCTTTACATAAATGGAAATGAGTGAATGAATACAATTCCTCAAATCATGGAATGGAATCGAGCTTGCTGTCATATGTTGACTTAATCTTGCTGTCATCCGTTTTGGAAGGTGTTTCCTTAATACGCCCCTGCAAGTTCATCGGGGAAGGCTACACGTTGAGCATAGACCGAAGATGGAAAAGCCTTGTAGATACTAATGCTTTTGTGAGGCTATTGGCTAATGGTCCTTGCTTGATATAAAGCGAACTTCCAATGATTTTTGCTGAACTCTTTCACGAACGAAGTGCTAGTCGATTTCTACGTGTTTTGTACGTGCATGAAACACTGGATTTGCTGTGAGATATGTCGCCCCTATGTTGTCACACCAGAGAACGGGGCATTGGGAAAGAAAAATGTCGAGCTCACGTAGTAGAGATTGGAGCTAGATAGAATCAGCCGTGGCATGAGCAACTGCTCGGTACTCAACTTCGGTGTTTGATCGAGCCACAGTCGGTTGCTTTTTAGAGCTCCATGAGATTAAATTGTCATAAAAAAAATGCAAAAAACAGAGGTTGATTTCCGATCGTCAGGGCAGTCGGCCCAATCGACATCGGAATAAGTGGAGAGTTGTGTAGACATGCTAGGCCAATGAGTAATCCAAAATTAATGGAAAACTTGAGGTAATGTAATATCCTTTTCACGCTGTCCAATGTTCATCAGTGGGTTTGTGCATAAATTGGCACACTTTATTTACGGCGAAGGACATATCGGGTCGTGTCAAAGACAAGTACTGCAAGGCTCCAACTATGCTTCGGTAGGTGGAGGGATCAAAGTATGGAGCACCTAAAAAAAGTGATAGCTTCTGGGATGAAGACATGGGTGAAGAGACAGGCTTGCAATCGAGCACTGTCGTGCGACTGAGAAGATTATATATGTACTGACTTTGAGATAAGAATAGCCCCTCTTTCACGTGATGAGCTGCAAAGCCCAAAAAGAAACTTAGAACACCCAGGTCTTTGACAACAAATTCACTGGCGAGGGCGGAGATCAATTTAGATATAGCTTGCGAGGTGGAGCCAGTGATGATTATATCATCAACATATACCAACACAAAGAGGGTAACCGAAGCTTGCCTAAATGTGAAGAGAGAAGTATCAGAGCTTGATTTGACAAAGCCAAGTGATTGAAGGTGCTCATGCAGGCGGTGGTACCAGGCCCGTGGGGCTTGTTTCAAGTCGTAGAGTGCTTTGTGCAGTCGACATACATGATTAGGAAAATTGGGATGAACATATCCAAGAGGTTGATGCATATATACCTCTTCCGATATATTCCCATGAAGAAATGTGTTTTGTATGTCAATTTGATGAATTGGCCAGCGTTTGGAGACTGCAATGCTTAGAACAAGCCGGATGGTTGTGGGCTTGACCACTGGACTGAATGTGTCGTCGAAGTCGATTCCGAGTTGTTGGTGGTAGCCCTTTGCAACCAGCCGTGCTTTACGGCGTTCGAGAGTGTCGTTGGCATTGAGTTTGGATTTGAAAATCCACTTGGAGCCGACAATGTTCATGTTCAGTTGTGATGGCACTAGAGACCAGGTGTCATTCTTCATAAGAGCTGTGAATTCCTCATCCATTGCATTGCGCCACGCACTGTATTTGCGTGCTTCTGTATAATTCATGAGGGAGTCAGGAACACCACCTGCAACAAAGAAGGACTGCGGAAGCGGGTAGCAGACTGTTCCATCAGTGAAGATCTTTGGTTTGACGATGTGGTTCAGGGACCGGTGGTCATTTGGTGGGAACGGAGAACCAGAGGTTCTGCAGCAGCGACAAGTCTATTGACGGTTGGGTGGTGGACATGTTAAAGGGAAGAGCAGGGGAAAGTGGTGACGAACTAGAAACAGGGGAGTCATTTGAGGTGGGAGACAACATGTGATTGGATGGATTGGAGTGGGACAACGTCGTTGCATTAAGATGCGAGGCAATGGGAGACATGTCGTTGGCAGAAGGAGAGGACTCATGGGAGGATGAGTGGGTGTTGTTGATGTTGAGGGGAAAAGGTAGAGCAATAGTTGGGCTGTATACGAGCTGGGTGGGAGTGGGTTTGTGTGATGTGCTGGCAAATGGGAAGATGGTCTCATCGAATATAACATGCTGGGAATATTTTGCCACTTGAAATGTCCAAGCACTTGTATCCACGATGCATGTTGCTAAGACCAATGAAAACATATCGCT
Organism: Magnolia officinalis; assembly: GCA_021015155.1. Taxonomy (NCBI): domain Eukaryota; kingdom Viridiplantae; phylum Streptophyta; class Magnoliopsida; order Magnoliales; family Magnoliaceae; genus Magnolia; species Magnolia officinalis. Next base: position 1,791 of record JAJHSJ010000673.1, on the reverse strand, counting down.
TTGAGCGAAAATCAAGTTTGTGCTGATTGAAGGGATAGAGGTAGGAAAAGCAAGCACACTCGAAAATTTTAAGTAGTGAAAAGTCAGGGGCATGTTTATAGAGTTTTTCAAATGGTGAAAAACCAAGTGGAGTTGTGGGGAGACGATTTATGAGATATGTTGCCATTAAAAAGGCATGATCCCAATAGGCATGGGGAACACTGCCGTGAGATAGAAGAGAGAGTCTCGTTTCAACGATGTGACAGTGTTTCCTCTTAACAGACCCGTTTTGTTGTGATGTGTGAGGACAAGTTACACGATATTGAATGCCAATTTTGTTAAAGTATTTGTGGAGGGAGTGATATTCTCCTCCCCAATCCGTTTGTACTGCTTTTATTTTCTTTCAAATTGGCATTCAACAAGTTTTTGGAATGAATGAAAAATTTGCATCACATCCGATTTGTTGGGTATAGGAAAGAGCCATGTGAATTTACTAAAATGGTCAACAAATGAGACTAATATTTATATCCATTGGTTGACATAATAGGGGATGGACCCCATACATCAGAGAAAATTAATTCAAGAGGAGAATGGGAAATAGACTTTGAATCAGAAAATGGAAGACGATGACTCTTTCCTTGTTGACAAACAGAACACACACCCGCCGTTTTATTTGATGAGAGTGGTAGAGAGAGCTTGGAGACGAGGTGCTGAACGGTTTGATAAGATGAATGGCCCATCCGACAATGCCAGACATCAAGAGGAGCGCGGTGAGAGAGGAACGATTGGTGAGATGTTGTTGGTGTAGTTGATGGTGGGAAGGAGTAGAGGCCGTCTTTAGATTTGCCGCGCATTAGAATTCTCCCCGTGGTTCCGTCCTTCACCAAAAAGAAAGATGGGTGAAACTCAATATAAACATTATTTTCACTCGTAAATTGACTCACAGATATCAGATTCTTTTTAATCTGTGGTACATGTAATAATTGAGATAAAGTGAAAGAGTGAGTTGGAGTTGATATAGTGGCAGAGCCAATATTCTTTATAGGCAAACCTGCCCCATCGCCGACGTGGATTTGATCACCTCCATGGTATGGCTCCGAGTGTAAGTTGAGGTTCTGTAAATCATTTATGAGATGATTTGTTGAGCCAGTATCAGGGTACCAGTTTGTGTCCGGAGTTGATGAGGGTGAGGTCATGTATGCTGTCATGGTTGGAGGGGCACCTTGGTACGCATGATCGAAGCGATAGTAATATTGTATGGCAGTGTGACCAATTTTGCCTCACACTTGGCAAGATGGTCTCGGGTTGGGTGGGTTACTCTGATGTGAATTTCCTCGCCCACGTCCACCACGACCTCTGCTTCTGGAGTTGGGATTGTTATAGGATTGGAGAGGCGTGTGTTGTGATGAACGCTGGTTTTGTTGAGATTGTCCACCACGATTGCGTTGATCATTCCGGGTTGCCACATTCACCGAACCTATTGTGGCGTCAAGAGTAGATTGTTGTTGCTCTAGGCGTAACTCAAAGCTGAGGAGATGGTTAAACAACTCTTCGGAAGTCATTTTGTCGACTTGAGTTAAAATGGAAGTCACAATGGCATCATATGATGTGTCGAGGCATCCAAGAAGGTAGGCAGTGAACTTATGAGTTTGTAGGGACTGTCCAATGGCAGCAAGGGTGTCAGAGTAGGATTTCATTTTTTGGAAATAGTTAGAAATGGACATATTTTCTTTCTTGATAAGAGCCAAGAATTGGCGAGTCTGAATTGCTCGAGCAGAAGAGATGGAGGAGAACATTTTCTCAAGGAAAACC
>JAJHSJ010001470.1:0-35994 GCA_021015155.1 Magnolia officinalis | reverse complement strand
GTTGGATGCCTTGCACAAACCTTAGGATCTAGCCTCCCGAAACAAACCAGAATTATGGATAATAAAAGCAATGAAATAAATCAAAGCATCAATCACACACCACACAAGAGATTTTTACGTGGAAAACCCTCAAAGAGGTAAAAACCACGGGACCTCGTCCAGATCAACAATCCACTATGAAGTAGAACGTTTACAACCTTCTTCACTCACGCAGGAGTGGATAAACAATAAGAGAAATAGAAAAACGGAGAGATCTAACCGATTACGAGGACATAGAAGCGCTGAGATGTAGATTGCAAAGTAGAGAACCTCCACGAGCAGAACCTCCCTTCTATAAGCTTCCTCTCTCTCTTTCTCCCTCTCTCTCACCTTTGATAGCCCTAAACCCTTTAGCAAATCCTTGTAAAGCTTTAGGAAACCCTCTTGCTATTTTGTGATACCTAGAAAAACCCTAGGCAACCCCTTTTATAGTTTTGGGAAACTCCTTTCCGCATCCCAGTTGCGAAAGGACTCAAATCCGCAGTTTCGCGCAAAATCGCGGAACAAACTGCGTAACCTACGACCGTCCTGGATTTCCTACGACCGGTCGTAGCCACCTCGACCAGTCCTAACTCACCCTCGACCAGTCCTAGCTACAGTAAAAAAAGCAAATTACTCGCTGGACTTTGAGTCGTGCCAGGGCTCGAACCTACGACCGGTCGAGCGCCTCCCACGACCGGTCGAGCGGGGCTCAGGACCGGTCGAAGACGGGAAAAAACCCATCAAATCTCCCCCTTTTTGACCCAGGAGGGATCCACCTTCTTCAAGCCAGCCAGGTTTCTACAAACCTCAAACTTGCCCTTGAGCAAAGCCTTGGTCATCATGTCTGACCCATTATCGTCCGTGTGGACTTTCTCAAGCTGTAACACCTTCTGTTCCAAAGTATCCCTGATCCAGTGATACCGAATCTCTATGTGCTTCGACTTGGAATGCTGACTTGGATTCTTGCTCAAGTGTATAGCACTTTGACTATCGCAATAGACCACGTGCTCCTCCTGCTTTAGGCTAAGTTCCTGTAGGAACCTTTTCATCCAAAGCATCTCTTTACATGCTTCTGTGACTGCGATGTATTCGGCCTCTGTCGTCGACAATGCTACGACCTTCTGTAGCTTGCTCTGCCAAGAAACCGCTCCCCCTGCAAACGTGAACATGAACCCCGATGTAGACTTCCTGGAGTCTATGTCACCTGCCATATCTGCATCTGTGTAGCCCTCTAACACAGGTTTACCGTCACCATAGCATAGGCTCAACCTGGATGAGCCTCTTAGATACCTCAGTATCCACTTTACCGCTGCCCAATGCTCTTTGCCAGGATTGGCAAGATACCGGCTGACAACACCAACCGCATATGCTATGTCTGGGCGTGTACACACCATAGCATACATCAAACTTCCTACAGCTGACGCGTAGGGTATCTTCTGCATCTCTTCCACCTCTGTCTTCGTCTTGGGACACTGCCTGTCGCTCAATCTGAAGTGACCATCCAGTGGAATACTGACCGGCTTCGCTGCATTCATATTGAACCGCTCTAGGACTTTCTCAATATACCGCTCTTTGTGACAGCCAAAGCTTCCTGCTACTTCTGTCACGGGTTATCTCCATTCCTAGGATCTGTCTAGCCGGGCCCAAGTCTTTCATCGCAAAAGACTTGCCCAACTCCTGTTTCAGCCTGTCAATCTTTTTGATGTCTTTTCCCATGATGAGCATGTCATCAACATATAACAGCAGAACTAAGAAATCACCGTCTGAGAACTTACGCGTGAACACACAGTGGTCCGACTCCGTTCTGTCATACCCATGCTGTAACATGAACGAATCGAACTTCTTGTACCATTGCCGTGGAGCTTGTTTCAGCCCATACAAGCTCTTCCTCAGCCTACACACCATATGCTCCTTGCCCTTGACTTCGAACCCCTCTGGTTGGTGCATGTAGATCTCTTCTTCCAGGTCACCATGGAGAAAGGCAGTTTTAACATCTAACTGCTCTATCTCCAGATCCATGCTAGCCGCCAACCCAAGCAACACCCGTATGGATGTCATCTTCACCACTGGTGAGAATATCTCCTCGAAGTCTATGCCTTTCCTCTGACCAACCCTTTCACCACAAGTCTGGCCTTAAACCTCGTCTGTGAATTCTTCTGCTCAACTTTCTTTCTGAACACCCACTTGTTGCTCAAAGCTTTCTTGCCCTTAGGCAATTTCACCATGTCATAGGTGTGGTTCTTATGCAAGGATTCCATCTCCTCTTGCATAGCTTTCAACCACTCCTCCTTATGCTCGTCGGCTAGGGCCTCAGAATAATCTTCTGGCTCTCCCCCATCGGTTAGCATAATGTACTCATGCGGCGAGTACCTCTTGGACGGCTGTCTGTCCCTAGATGACCTCCTCACCTGTGGCTCAACAGGTGGATCAAGTGGGGGCTGCTCCCCTGGTCCATCTTCTGAAGGAACTCCCTCGTCCTCTGCACCTTGCTGTACTCCCCCGTCATCAGGCACCACGGGAGGAGTAATCGGATCCATGTCCTCTAGCTCACCTGAACTAGGCTGGTTCTTCTCTGGCTTACCAATGTCTTCGATACACTGATCTTCAAAGAAAACCACATCTCTGCTCCTGACGAGCTTCTTCTCGGTCGGATCCCATAACTTGTAACCGAATTTTTCATCACCGTACCCCAAGAACACACACTGCCTGATCTTCATATCGAGCTTGGACCTCTCGTCCTTTGGTACGTGAACGGATGCCCTGCATCCAAACACCCTGAGATGACTGTACGATGGATCCTGTCCAGTCCACACCTTCTCAGGCACTTCTCCATTCAACGGGGCTGATGGAGACCTGTTTATCAAATACACCCCGTGCGCATTGCTTCTCCCCAGAACGTCTTGGGCAACTTCGCATGGGATAACATGCATCTGATTCTCTCAACAATGGTGCGATTCATTCGCTCAGCTACACCATTATGCTGGGGGGTCTTGGGAACCGTCTGTTCATGCCGTATACCCTGGGACTTGCAGTACTCATGAAAGTCGCCAATGTATTCACCACCATTGTCAGTGCGGATGCACTTCAATGGTCTACCTGTCTCTCTCTCGACCATAGCATGAACAATTTAAACACACCAAAGACCTCGTCCTTGGATTTCAAAGCATAAACCCAAACCCTCCTAGATGCATCATCTATAAAAGTAACAAAATACAATGCCCCACCCAAGGTTTTTGTCCTCATAGGACCACAAACATCAGAATAAACCAAATCTAATGCATGCACTTTATTAACATGAGAAGCAGTTTTAACGAATGAAACTCTATGCTGTTTCCCTGATAAACAATCAAGACAGGTTTAAGAGGCATACCTGTCACGTCTGGAAGGAGCTGCTTCTTTGCTAGTACCTGAAGCCCTTTTTCACTCATGTGGCCTAGACGCCTGTGCCACATGTCAATAGCTGAATCTTCCGCTGCGTTCAACCCACCCTTGCACATACTGACACTTGCCTTGTACAGGGTGCAACACTTCTTTCCTCTAGCCACGATCAATGAACCCTTGATGAGCTTCCATCGCCCACCCGAACCGGCTTTCATAGCCATCATCATCCAACCTTCCCGTCGACATCAAGTTGAGGCGAAGGTCTGGGATATGCCTCACATCCCTGAGAACCAATGTGCAGCCCACATCAGTTTTCACAAATATCACCACTCCCATATCACCAATCCCATCTTATCTATACGATCCAGAATTTCCCATCTTCACAGTCCCTAGTCACCTGACTTGTAGCTTGTGAAGGAGTCCCTTGTGGAGTCGCATGAAAAGAAGCTCCCGAGTCTATCACCCAGTCGGTGCCCTGACTCGTAGCCGTGAGACATACATTGTGATCTGTAGAAAGAATAACTACCATGTCGCCATCTGAGGCGACCGCAGTGGAATCTGATTCATCTTCCTTCCCTTTTCCTTTCTTGTCGTTTTTACCACGACATTCATGCTTATAGTGGCCCTTCTTGCCACAATTCCAGCATTCAACATCTTTTCTGTTGCTCGACTTGCCTCTTGATTTATCTCGGGCCTTCCCGCCCTTCCTGTTCTTTCCTCTCCCCCGTTCCTGCGTCACAAGAGCCTCTTGCTGAGTAGACCCCTGAGACTTCCTCCTTGTCTCTTCATTAAGAGACAGCTAGTTACCTGTTCCATGGATATCTTTCCGTCTGGCGCGGAGTTACTTAGAGACACCACCAATGTCTCCCAACTGTCAGGCAATGAACTAAGCAATAGTAAAGCCTGCAATTCATCATCCAGGACCATCTTCATAGAGGTGAGTTGGTTCACTATATTGCTGACCTCATTCATGTGCTCGGCCACAGAACCACCATCCTTGAACTTGAGATTCACAAGTCGCCTTATCAGAAATATCTTATTACCGGCTGTCTTCCTCTCATACAGCCCTTGTAATTTTAGCCATAGGCTTTCGGCTGAGGTTTCCGTAGACACATGGTGGAACACAGAATCATCCAACCATTGTCTAATAAACCCCACCGCCTTTCGGTCCGTCTTCTTCCAATCATCATCAGTCATATCCTTGGATTTTGCTGATATGCCTGAGATTGGAGAATATAGGTCCTTGCAATAAAGCAAGTCCTCCATCTTAGCCTTCCATATGGTCCAGTTAGAACCATTGAGGCTGATCATCCTTGAGCCACCTTCCATAATTCAAAACCGATCCTACCCGTTCAATGAACTTAGCTTTGATACCACTTTGTTGGGATGCCTTGCACAAACCTTAGGATCTAGCCTCCCGAAACAAACCAGAATTATGGATAATAAAGCAATGAAATAAATCAAAGCATCAATCACACACACACAAGAGATTTTTACGTGGAAAACCCTCAAAGAGGTAAAAACCACGGGACCTCGTCCAGATCAACAATCCACTATGAAGTAGAACGTTTACAACCTTCTTCACTCACGCAGGAGTGGATAAACAATGAAATAGAGATAGAAAACGGAGAGATCTAACCGATTACGAGGACATAGAAGCGCTGAGATGTAGATTGCAAAGTAGAGAACCTCCACGAGCAGAACCTCCCTTCTATAAGCTTCCTCTCTCTCTTTCTCCCTCTCTCTCACCTTTGATAGCCCTAAACCCTTTAGCAAATCCCTTGCAAAGCTTTAGGAAACCCTCTTGCTATTTTGTGATACCTAGAAAAACCCTAGGCAACCCCTTTTATAGTTTTGGAAACTCCTTTCCGCATCCCAGTTGCGAAAGGACTCAAATCCGCAGTTTCGCGCAAAATCGCGGAACAAACTGCGTAACCTACGACCGGTCCTGGATTTCCTACGACCGGTCGTAGCCACCCTCGACCAGTCCTAACTCACCCTCGACCAGTCCTAGCTACAGTAAAAAACAGCAAATTACTCGCTGGACTTTGAGTCGTGCCAGGGCTCGAACCTACGACCGGTCGAGCGCCTCCCACGACCGGTCGAGCGGGGCTCAGGACCGGTCGAAGACGGGAAAAAACCCCATAAGTACAAGTAAAAATATTCAATTGTATGAATGAATATGAATACCTTAAAAGATGAAGAAATATAAATTATGTCAGCTTAAAATGAACCGAAGTCTTAAATTTTGTATTCTAGGAAAGGTTAAAATTCTGAATTTTAAACCACTTTGGATTTGAAATTTGAGATTTTTAGACGTGACAAATAACCTCACTATTACAAACCATGGATTTCAGTTCCCAACCACTCAAAATCATGTATTAGATGGGCCCAAATACTTGTTAAATCCGGACTATTTGTCTATTTCAGTCATGCAATCATTGCAATTGCAATGATGTTGTCCATTGTGTTTATCTGATGAGCTGGTGAAAAATGAATTATAGCCAACAGCCTAACGGAAGCTTCATGTATATTTGGAGAAAAGAACGATTCCATTGCTGTACAAGTTGTACATGGCACTTATTCCGAGCTGTCAGGTATGTAAATGGACCCAGCACAGCTCAAGTCGACAAGACCATCAAGCTATCAATTGAATGTAGACCGTATATAAAATCTAAGGTGACAAGACCATCGTGACTATTAATACGTGGGCCTAAATATGGATCGACCACATCTCAAACATTTTCATTGAGAGAATCCTAACCATTAGATTGCAGGGTGTGTTGATGTGGCAAAGTTTGTGGTCCCATCACAGTGTATGTGTTTATATCCACACCATTTGCGAGATTGTTTTGGCCTGAACTAAAAAATGAGGTAGATTCGTAGCTTAAGTGGACTACACCACAGAAGAAAGTAGTGAGGATCGAACACCAACCATTGAAAAATTCTTGTAGGCCACAAAAGTTTTGGATCAAGCTTATATATGTTTTCCCTTCATCGAGTCAATGTGACCTTATGAACACATTGGATGGCATAAAAACATTATAATAAGCCCTAAAAGGGTTTTAACCCTGAGCATCATTATCCTCAAATTTCTATGGTGTGGTCCATTTAAGCTTTAGATCTATCTCATATATGGGCTCATGCCCTAAGGTGGTCTTGCAAAATGGATAAATGTATGGTGTGGATGTAACACATGTATCTTAGTGGGGGCCTATAGAACTTTGCCACATCAACACACCATCGAAGCCAGTGCCACACCAAGCAATGCTCTTCCTAACCATCAAGAGTAATGTTTTGGTGATTTGCGCGATGTGCTTTCTACTTATGTAATGTGTCACTTGCCACGATAAGTGTATGAAATTAAAAATTAAAAAATAATAATGTTGTGGTGATGCATATGTAATATATCATCCATTCATTATTTTTGAAAGATCATGTTAGGACACGAGCTCAAAAGATAGCCCATCCAAAACTCAAATGAGAGAGCACATCATGAAATAGTTAAAGGGTGGAGACAAAAGCTATTAAAATTTAAAACTTTCTTAGACCATTGAAACATTAGGGTGGACCCTAGAAAGGTTTCAATGATGGATTTTGACTATTCCCATGCTGTGGCCCACATAAGTTTTGTATCGCGGCTACATCTTAAATGAGCTGGAACAACCAAAGTACGAGTAGATGTGGTATTGCATCAAGGTGGGCCCATGGAGATTTTGGTTGCGTAAGCAAATCGCCTGGAACCAATCTCCACAGTATCACTCAATCATCCATTTCATTCAATGTTACTTCTAAGCCATGGCCTGGTCACTTGATGGCCCACTAAATTAATGGTTTCGATTGCCCTAGAATTTTCTGCGTGTATGGTGAATGCTAGGCATGGTTTTAGGACTTTGGCGAATCCAATATGAGTCACCTGAGTTGGGTTGGGCTTGTTTGGAAACGGATTGGCTACTCCCCCTGCCACCAGCCCGGTGGCTGGTGGTCGGTATTCTGTGGGCCCCCACCATGATGTATGTGTTTCATCCATTCTGTTCATACATTTTTACGGATCATTTTAGGATTTGATAAAAAAAATAAAAATGAGAGGATATAAATCTCGGGTTGACCACACCACATGAAAAACAATAGCGAATGGATATCCACCATTAATCCTCCTAAGGCCCGCTGTACAGTTTATTTGAATCCAATCTGTTGATTAGGTCATAAAGGCCCATATGAAGGAAAAAACAAATATCAGCTTGATCCAAAACTTTTATGGCCCCCAAAAGGTTTTTAATGGTCGATGCTCATTCAACACTGTTTACTTTAATGTGGTCCACTTGAGATTGGAATATATCTAATTTTTTGTATAATATCATAAAATGATCTGAAAAATTAATGGACGGCATGGATGAAAAACACATACATCATTGTGGGGCCCACAGAGCACTGACCACTATTGGCTGGTGGCAGGGGGGTAGCCATTCAGTTTCCGGCTTGTTTGGACTCAATACTGCGAGTCTTAAAAACCCTGGTGGATTGGAGCTGAGTCAGCCAACTTGGAAGAGTTGTAATAGCCTTGTGCTATAGTGCTTGTGACCCCAACCATACATAGGAAGTTCCTGCTATCCATAGAAACTTCTTGAGGTAGGAAGCTAGGTGGCCTGCCATGATATTTGTGAGAAATCCAGTCCATTGATCCGTTTTACCAGCTCATGTTAGGCCATGAGCATAAAAATGATACAAATTCAAAACTCAAGTGGGGCACACAACAGGAAATAGAGAGGATAGAATGCCTACTGTTGAAACATTCTATAAGTCCTAGAAGTTTTGGATCGGGCTCATATTTTTGGTTTTTAATTCATCCTGGTGGGAATGACCTTATGAACAACCTTGGTAAGGTTTCTACGGTAGGCATTTCTCTCTGCACTTTTTTCTATCTTGTGGGTTGCTTGAGTTGTGAGTCTGCCTCATTTTTAGGCTCATGTTCTAACATGAGTTACCAAAATGGATGAACAGGAAGGATTTGTCTTAAACATTATGGTGGGCTTCATCTACCTTGTGATTGCAGGAACTTCTTGTGGTAGGTCATTGCAGGCAATCCTTGTCCATGTTATAGACCATCGGTATCTTCTGTCCCACAATAAATAGACCATGACTCGTTGTTTTCCTCAATGACACAAACAGAGCTTTCAATTCGGGGCTACAGATAGACTGCTAAGAAAAACAACAGTAGGTAACACACATCTTCAACTTAAAAAAAGCTCTAATGTGGGTTATTGGGTTGTTCGATCTCTGAATCTCTTTGGTTCGTGCTCCATCCGAGACATGAATCAACTGATTTGTGGTCTGGATTACCAAACCATTGGCCCCATATGACGTTCTCTCGGAGGGCAGGATCGCGCCCACGCAGGTGTGTGGCACTTGTGGTGTAGATGTGTATAGATGCAGATTGACGGGTGAAATATTGACTTAAGTAAATGATACACTTGATTTGGAGTTCCACTAGTCGATAAAACTCAAAATCCATGATTAGTTAAACACCATATAATTCATCAACTAAGATAACTCTTATGAATGGTTCGCGGTTGGAGATTCTGGGTAAGAGCCTCAACAACAAAGAAGGAATGGATTAGGCATTATTCTTCATCCGCACTTGTGTAATGTCATTACTTTATAGGATTTTTAGATACCCTTGATTTGGAGTTGCCATAAGAATTTTTAGATACCCTTGATTAGGATTTGCCACGAGTTGATGAAACTCAAAAAATCTATGGTTGCCTAAACACTATAAAATCACTTTAAGTTGGGGATTAAAGATTCCTCAATTAAGATAACTCTTATGAATGGTCTATGGTTGAAGATTCTAGGTAAGGGCCTCGACAATGAAGAATGAAGGGATTAGGCACTGTTTTTCACCTACATCCCGTGTAGCCATTATTTTATAAGATTTTAAGAATTTTTAGAGATTTTCTGGGTTCCAAATCGTTTTATTAGTTAATCGATTTCTACAACACCCAAATCAATTAGAGAATCATTACTTGATTTAAAGCGCTACCCGGGAGATCGTGATGTCTCAACCTCTATAAGGATTTAAGGAGACACTAGTTATAGAGAGAGAGAGAGAGAGAGAGAGAGAGAGAGAGAGAAGAAAATTAATATAATAGAAAAGCCAAGTGGCCCTTAACTTATGATATAATAGAATCCGATAGCTCACCAGAGCATGCGCTAAAAAATTACTTGAAAGAAAAGTGAGGGGTATATGAGAAGGGAGATATGCAATATAATAATAAACGAAGTAAATGGACAATTAGATTGATACCTTACGACACTTCTCTTAAGAGAAGATGATCGTGGCTCTTAAATACTAATGCTACTTCGATCAACTTGAACCATTGAGATGATTTAGATGAACATGTAAGTTAAGCTTAAAGGTTGATATGGAATGGACATGGTGCATGGGACGAATGGCTTGGATGGGATGGCTGGCCCACTCTCTTTCTTACTGAGACTCTCACTCTCCTACTCTCTCATATCATCTTTTGGCTGACTTGATAAATTATAAAATTTATAATTTCACCATATTCCAAAAGTAAATTATTATTTTATCCTATGATGACAATTGGATTGTCATTAAGTGAATGAATTTTAATATAGCCCTTCTTGAAATACCAGAGATTTATGTGTAGCCCAATGGAAATTATGGTTGACTTTTGCCTATGGAATTACAGCCAACTCATATTTTTTGCATTTTCTCCATACAAAGCTATTGGGGTGAACTAGGGTGCCATTCTATGGACCTAGATTCGCCAAAATATACCAGCAATAATTAGATTGTGGTTGGAATGGAATTTTGCACTTTATCCTTTTCTGTTTTGTCGAGATAGATCTTAAGAATTTTTGTGTTATTTTGGATTGGATTATGGGGTGATTTGGTAGGTTTACATGAGTAAGGTGAGTAATCAAGGTTTTTCAAGTTTTTAATATGCTAAAGGTTGTAGATTTCAAATTAATTATCAGTTCGAAACTAATATAAATACATGGTGTATCAAGGTAGGGTGTTTATAATATCATAATTGAAAAGATGTAACTTGACCATAATGGGTCACCTCTAATCATGATCAAGAGATGGTAGTTTGGATTAAGTAGGACTTGCCCTAGTCAGGACTAGGGCTGAAAGTGGGCGGGTTGGGTTGGGTTGGGTTGGTGCTCAACCCTATCCGACCCAAGGTTCGTATACCTCAACCTTAACCCAACCCAACCTAATATTGAATTGAGAATTCTCAACCCAAGCCCAACCTAAGTGGGCTTGGTCGGGTTGGTCGAGTGGATACATGTTAATATTTTCATTATTACATTGGTCTATATATTTTAATACTGGTCTTATTTTTTGTACTTATGATTTTATTAATTATATATGTAGTATTTATCATAAAAAACTTCAACACATATGATTCACACTCAACTATCTTCGAGTTCTGTCGAGCAACCCGAGACCTCAACCCGAGCCCAATCCAAGTTTTATCAAGTTGGTGTTTATATAACCCAATCCAAAGACCGAACCCGATACATCCTGCTTGAGCTTAACCCAATGTCGGGTCGGTCACGGGTCGGTCGGGTTGAATCTGCTCGACTTTCAGCCCTAGTTAGGACTGAGCCTCAGCTAGGGGTGTACACTAAGTCGAACCGAGTCAAGCTGGCCTCAGCTCGATTTGGCCCAGCCACTAGCTGACCCCAACTTGGACTCGGCTTGGCTCAATCCTTGGGCTTGACTGGCTAGCTCAGTCCGGTTCAGTCGGCAGCTCAGGCCAGTTTGAGCCAAGATCAAGCCGAGTTTGCCTGTACAACATTTTCACAAAACAGTAGCAGTGGTTTTACATGTATTTTATCAAACACCTTCTAAGCATTATAAAAATCAAGAAAAAATGGTATTTGTTCATATACATGCCTTCCTTGCCACCAGCCGCACTTCGTTGAGCCATTTCATCAAACACTTGGTGAACAACTTCAATATCGAAGTAACTGAGTCACTGAACTTGTTCGATCCGAGTTCAATTTGAGTTAGGCTCGCGAACTCATTTTCGAGCTTAAAAAATCAGCTCAACTCGGCTTCGAACCAAGTTGAATCGAGCTTTTTCGAGTGGAGTCGAGCAACCGAGCTAGCTGGGTTCGTGTACACCCTCACCCAATTCCAGGGTGACTCAAGTAGGCTACTCATGGATTCGAACCGCATCGCTTGCTAACGGCCCTGATTCTACTAGGGTATGACGTCATGTCTCGGATCGTCCGGTACGACTCAAGGACTTAATGAGCCAGTCCTATTTGCAGTCTTTGAGACATGCTCTGTATTTGTGCATGTGATGTGCCATTCATTTGCTGGATGCCAGAATGTACGAGCCATGCCACAAAAATAGCAGAAATCAGGATGATCGTAGCCACCCATCTGAGATATTTCATTTTAGGTCTGGAAGGGTTAGAAAATTATAATCAACGGTTGACATTCAATCAAGGAAATCCTTCTAATGACAGATATGATTCTCTAACTATTATAATCCAAAGATGAATGGTTCAGATCTAGTGCGTACATGCCAAAACTACGGATATAAAGTGCCTAGCTTAGATCCGTTCTTATTCTGATGATGGGGGGCAATTCAGTTATTTCGTCAACTATTGGGGTTACTTCACAGACAGTCACGTAATACTCCTTTCCCTGTCTTCCAGATTATCACGTGTAGTATCTGAGACGAAACGTTGTGACTGGCGATTCGCAGCAGTTGAAATTGAACAGTATCAGCACTCGGACGCGGATTGCGTACTATCCGTACGGCTCTAGCTACGAACGGGCAGTTTGTGGGCAGGCCCACCGTTATGTATCTGTTTATCCATGGCGTTCATTCCTTTTCTCATATCATTTTAACGTATGAGAACAAAAATGAGACAGATCCAACGGCTAAGTAGACCACATCATATATGACTCTTACCTTTAATGCAACCAGGCTTATTATTTGGTGTGGTACATTTGAGCGTTGGATCTGCCCAATTTTATAATTAGGACATAAAATGACACGAGAGAAGGGATGGACGGTGTGGATAAACAAATACATCAGTGGGCTCGCCCACAGAACTGCCCGTCCGTGGCTAGAGACAGGTGGTGGTAGGAAGCAATCCTCGTCCATCAGCACTCAAGAGGCGGGGCCCACCAGTTGATCTTGATCCTGCCGTTGCCAAAAATCAAGAAGTTCTCTTATCAAATGGCCACATGTACATCTTTGAATATAGACCGTTGGTTAGGTGGGCCACCAGTGTATGGAAAGCATTCACCTTGTAATAAACGCGACCAGCTGTATATTCATCTGACCGTCCACGTACTGAATGCCTGGGCAAGTCCACTGTGGACCACACACGTTTAACCATCCTGATCTCGCACGTATGCAACGCAAATCACTTCTATAAGCACGTATTGAGCTAGTACTTTTCCATGTACAAGAGTCACAGAGAGCTGGTTTTACGAGAGAAATGCGAAGTGCACTCGCTCGCGTGTATTTTCCAAGTCACACTACATGCAGCAATGGAGTTCGCTGGGGGAAGCTGATTGTCTGCAACCCGGGCACACATATCTATGTGCCAGGAGTTGTGTGGGGCCCATACGAATGTCCGTGACAAATCCACTCCGTCCATCGTTTTTGAAAGACCACGATAGGCAGGATTCTAAAAATCAGAAAGATCCAAAACTCATGTGAGCCATACCACACGAAATAGTAGGGATTGAACGCCTGACGGTGACAGAAGTTTTGTATCAAGATGATATTTGCTCCTACAGTTTATCTGACTACTAATAATTCTATGAACAGTTTGGATAAGATATAAACATCATGGTCAGCTCCAGGAAGGTTTCAACAGTGGATATTGTTGTTCCCACTGTTTTTCTGTTGGTGTGGCCCACCTGGGTTTTAGATCTATCTGATTTTTAGAAATCTGTTCTATTTTGGTCTTTAAAAACAGATAAATGGAGTAGATTTGTCATGGACATCTCTGCCACTCCCATTCCCTATGACTTGAGCTTTTGAGCCACTTTCAATAATCCAAGCAAGGTGTTTATACAACGATTTTCTCTCTATAAAAGCTCTTAAAATAGATCATCTGGGCCATTGACAATTTGACTCTTTTACTTTGAATATGAAAGGTAACTGTAGCCTTTGTATAATCGAATGGTTGAAATATTCATAAAATTCTTTTATACGTTCTCCATCCAAAGTGAACCATATATAACACCTAAATAGGTTATTTAGGGCCTATTTGGTTTACCATACATGTAGTAACTTTAAAAAAATGGGCAATAATTATTTACCATGTTAAATTCATGGATGCCATTGTTGACATAGATGGCTTTGCTAAAATTGAGGTGAATAAGAATGAGACATAAAATTTATGAGGCTCATTGTGATGTATTTATTTGATCAATGCTCATTTTAAGCATGAGAGTGAAAAAAAAAAAAAAAGGCAAACCAAAAGTACACTTGGTGAGAACCTAATGCTTGTCGTTGAAAGCTTCTTGTATATTTTGATTTTTCATAGTTTTTCTAACCTTATGAATAGGTTGGATGACAGATGCATATCACCGTGAGCCTTACACAAATTTTTACTGTTAATGGTTGACATTATTATCTCAAATCGGATTACCTACTGAGTTACTTAGTATGCTTTTATCCTCCAGAGTAAACTCGGTTGGGACCATTGTTAATGTATGTGGTTTATCCACACCACCCATCTATTTTTACTGATAATTTTAGGGGTTGATACCGAAATTGAAGTGAATCCAAAGCTCAAGTGGACCATTACTCAGGAAACAGTGTGGAATAATGATTTCCACCGTTGAAACCTTCCTAGGGTCCAAATTAATTTTTATTTGTCATCCAACCTGTTCATAAGATCACAATAGACATGGATGAAGAGAAACCACAAACATCAGCTTGATCCAAAACTTCTTTGGCCTCCAAAAAATTTTCAATGGTAAAGGTTCAATCAAACTATTTCCTGTAGTGTGGTCCACTTGAGATTTTAATTTGCTTCATTTTTGGAATCTAGTCCTAAAATTATCTGTTAACATGGATTAACGGAGTGGATAAAATAAATAAATAACAGTGGACCCCACACAATTTACTCAATATGCTAAGGGAACTGAGTTGCTTAGTACTCAGTTTGCTTCCTTATTATCTCTATATTTCATATGTTATCTCTATATTTCATATGTAATTCACTTGAGCTTACAATCTACTTTTTTCTTTTTCTTTTTTTTTTTTCTTTTTTTTTTTCTTTTTTTTTTTTGTACACACGCACAAACACCCTCACACACTCACACTAGTGGGAATTTCACCACCAATGGGTACTCGAACCCTTGACTAGGAGTTGAAACTCCTGAAAGTCTACCGCCCGAGCAAGAGTAAAGACCCCAGCTTACAATCTACCTTAATTTTGGGGTCATGCTCTAAAATGACAGTAAAAATTGAAGGACGATGTGGATCAAACACATAAGTATCATTATGGGACCTACTAATGCAATCTTGGTTGTTGAGGTATGATCACTTCTACATTTTTCCTCAAAATTTATCATTATGTGTAATTTATATTAGAAAAAATTACATCACTTAAAAACATCAGAATGCATGTGCACTAGATTTTGGTGATTTAATTAGAAAGATTTCCGATCCTTGTGAGTATAATTGATTGGATGTTGTACATATCCTGCGTGGGCTTAAGAAATTTGTAACTTTTTTTACTTTCAAAGAAAGCAACACACAAGGACACTTTGGTAAAATTTTCTCAAAATGCATTACAAAGTATTCTGATTGGTGAAGGAATCTTAGGTAAAGTATTCTGATTGGTGAAGGAATCTTAGGTAAATTTAAGATTTACTAAGATTTCTCTTGTAAAAATCCACAGAGGTTGAGCTTTGAGAGCTGGACTATGATGTGTGTCAACATTCATACCATGCATTGGTTGGTCCCCATCGAAGTTATAGGGTGACCTTAAAACCAGTCATCTCCAAAACTTAGGTACACCACACGATTAGAAACAATGTGAAATCATGCCTAAAACATTCAAAAATAGTCAGTAGGCCCACTTGAGTTTTTAAATGGACTAAAATAATGGTGTATCCTTATAATACAAACAATGGATATGTTTGGATGTTTGAACCATATCTCAATGGCCTACAAACAATCAGGAATATTTCAATGGTTGGGCATCTACTCTCAACTATTGTCTATGGTGTGGCCCACTAAAGCTATGGACATGTATAATTTTTAGGTGCATGGCCCACCATGAAAAGAAGCATGTAATTAATGGTGTGAATGTTTAATATACATCATGGAGGTTCTACCATGGCATCTCAAACACTATGGGAAATTGATCATTGGGAGAGAGGTTTACTCAAATACATCTACATCCCTAGGTATATTAACACACAATGCTTTGGGATTTGAGCCTTTGAATTTGGACCATCTCTCAATAATCCAAACTTTTTATATGAAAAGCCTGACCTTGTATGTTGGAAATCAACAAATAAAAGGCTCTCAATTGAATCATTTCAACCTTTTGGTTGATTTGTCTCATTAGCTTTAAACATGAATTATTATCACAGCCTTTATTTAATTTAAGGGTTGAAATATTTTATGCAATATTTTTTTTTCGTCCCCCTCTAAGAGTTGCCCAATCCATTGTTTGTATTTCACTTTCACATGGGCCTACATCATTATTTCAGGCCATTTCAAAATTAAGATGGGCTCCACCAAGTACTTTTAGATTCCAATTCAATAATACTATTTGGGCCATTAAAAATAAAAGGAGCCCAACCAAAAAAGCTAGTCCTGCGTGATGGATAGAGACAATGGTGCTGCCGGGGGCTCTATGGGGCCCATTTTGATGTATATGCTTTATCCATGCCATCTATGCGCTTTGATAAATCATTTTAGGGCACGAGCTTAAAAAGTGGTAAATTGAAGGTTCACGTGGACCACACCACAAGAAGAAATGGGGATTGAAACCCTGCAGTCGAAAACTTCTGAAGGCAAATCATGATGTTTGTTTTCCATCCAAGCTGTTCATAAGGTATATAGACATGGATGAAGGGACCCATGATGTTTGTTTTCCATCCAAGCTGTTCATAAGGTTATATAGACATGGATGAAGAGATCTAAAACTTTCGTAACTCCTAAGAAAATTTTTATCGGTAGGCTTTCAATCATCACTTCTTCTTATGATGTGGTCCACTTGAGCCTTCAATCTACCTAATTTTTCGAATCATACCCTAAAATGATATTTCAAAATATATGAATAGTAGTGATAAAACATATACATTATGGCAGGCTACAAAGAGCCCCTCATCTCTAATTAAGTCAGAGTGGGGTAGTACCCCAGTGGCACCTTTATTGTAACACCTTAGTCCTTACTATGTATTCGAGGAAAACCTACGAAAGAAATTCAAACTGTGTGTACAGACGTGGCTAAAAATTAATCAGCTTGGTCTGATAAGCGGCTTCATGTGAAACACGTATGCCAGTTTGACACATGTGAAATGCGAGTGCACTCGAGCGAGTACAGTTTTAGCATATCCTCCTTTAACTATTACTCGCACGGCCGCGCCTCTGCGCATCTCTGCTGCACTTCTGGTACGGTTTCATTCAAAAGTAAAAACCCTTCCTTTTAAGTTAAAAGGCGCGCGTCGAATCGACTCTCTCTCTCCTCTTTTTGGCTCGAGATACGTAGAATGGGCCGCAGCAGCGACAGCAGCAGCCACAGCGGCGAACTCATCAGTAGAGTCTCCACTCCAACAACCACAACAACAACTACAACGTCCTGCTGCTGCTGTTGCCAGGAATCTCACTTAAATGAAGGCATTCATATGCTGCCGCTCGCTGCTCTCTGCAGCGTCATCTACAATCACAGCAATAGCTGCAGCAGCACTCAAACCTCTGTCACTCTCTCAAATACCCTAACTACTCCTATTCCTCTCTCTCTCTCTCTCTCTCTCTCTCTCGAATCTTCTCCTTCTCGTTTCATCTTCTCTCGATCGTCTGATCCTGACCGTCCGCTGACTCTTCTAGCGGCTGCTGAGGCCGATGACGACATTGCCAGCACCTACCCCTAGGTCGCCGCCGAGGTACCCGGATCTGTACGGGAAGCACCGGAAGCAGGCGGAGCTGCAAGTGTTGAACCGCGAGATCGGATTCCTGGAGGTGAGTCCATCGATCCGTCTGTCTTTCTTGGATTTCTTCTCTTTCGTTTCTTACTGTTATGTAGTTGTGATTTCTGTTCTGGTGATGAATTTGGGAAAATGCTTTGTTTTTCTTATCTATAGGGAGTTTGGTATTGGGTTTTCTAAGAATCAAAACAGATTCAAATAGAGAATTATCCCCAATTAGCTTAATCCTGTTAAGATATGCCACATTGATGAAGTGTACCACCCTCATAGTTTGTAGCCGTCCGTCTATCGAACGGAAGGCTCTGATTTTTTTTCTTTCTTTGCTGTTTTTTCTGGTTCTGTTTCCTGTTCTGGTAGTGGGCTTGGGAGAAGGCTCTGCTTTTCAATCTATTGGGAGTTCAGGATGAGGGTTTTCTAAGAAGCAGAACAGATTAACATAGAGAATTATCCCAATTAACTAAGATTTGCCCTATCAATGAAGTGTATGGCTCTCGATCGGATGGTATTCGTAGTTTGTAAGTGGGGCCCATGATTTAGTGATCCAGACCATTGATCAGCTGTGCCTACTGTGGATGGACCAGATTGCCAGGTTGCATGACCCTTGGCAATAGTCTTGAGCCCCTTGTTCTCTATTGAATGCATTTCTCTTCTCAATTGTCTATATGCTGTTGTGGGAATTTTCCTGGTATGGTCCATCCATGGTGAGGTCCGACTAGTCAATGGTCTAGATCTCTGAATCATGGGTCCCACTTGTATAAACTGAAAAGCCAAGTCTACTGTGCATAGCCCCTGTTTGAGGATTATATGCTTCATGTTGCGTAAGGTTTTGTATTGGAAATCTTCTGGACACTAGGGTTTCCAGTAGTGAAATTTGCTGGAGGAGAGATGTGACTGCTACTCGCAGAGGTATTTTGAATCCAAGTTCCCCACAAGTGTCAATTCGGCCATTCATCAGCTGGTCCCCACTGTTCGTGGCCTGAAAATTGGTTGGTTGGGCCATCAGGTGGGGGGCACTTATTTGAAGAGATGTGATTTTCTAAAAGAATTTGACCAATGGTTCACATCAATTGACCAGCTGTTCGCATTTAAATGCATGTGTGGCCCACCCTTTGGCTGGAACCACCTGATTTCTGGGCCACTGTACATATGTGGTGAGGTAGACGTGATGAAAATCCTGGTTCTGGCACACATGTTGCATGTTGGCACTCACAAGTAGCCTCAGCAGGGCTCTTGCTGGAAACCTTGAATGTTGGACTGATTCAATCTCAGCTGCTGATTTAATTGATTCTTTACTGGAATGTGCGAGGAGTTTAGGACTGCTTCCCCCAAGTGATGGAAGCAATTCAGGTAACTTGTGAAAGTATGGCACATGAGTGAGAGATCAGGATGACTGTCATCATGTAGAAAGCCAGAGTAAACATGCCCTGCTCCAGAGAGCTTTACTAAGCCCACATGCATGTGCAACAAAGCTCATGTACAACCCTATGCATGTGCTAGCAAGGCAGATAGGTTCAAGATCCAATCCATCCATCAGAATCGCACCGCAATATTGATGCCCTAGACCAAGAATTAGGTTGATCCACTGGTCAGATGGGCCACAGTTTGCAAAACAAATTTACAGCTCAGAAAAACTTGGCTGAAGCTTTCTAACCCATCCACCTGTTTCCAATATTGGTGCCCGGATACTGAGTGGATCAGATTTGTTTTGGGGGAAAACATGTAGAAGGTCGGACCAACCTGAAGGATGGATTGGATCTCGCACCTATGTGCCTTGCCGGCACATGTCTGGGGTACATGAGCTGAATTGCACACACGTGTGTCCTTAGCAAAGCTTCTCTCCCAGAAATCAGGTGAGAGACGCACATGTATGAGAAAAACAGAAGGTCAGATTACAGCTCAGAAAAACTTGGCTGAAGCTTTCTAACCCATCCACCTGTTTCCAATATTGGTGCCCAGATACTTAGTGGACCAGATTTGTTTTGGAGGAAAACATGTAAAAGGTTGGACCAACCTGGATGGATTGGATCTCGCACCTATGTGCCTTGCCGGCACGTGTGGTGCGTACATGAGATGAATTGCATACAGATGTGTACTTAGCAAAGCTCCTCTCCCAGAAATTAGGCTTGTCCACTTATCAGGTGAGACACATGTACCAGAAAAACAGTAAGGTTAGAACAACCCCCCTGAAAGAAAAAAAAAAAAAAAAAAAGAAGAAAAGCAAAAAAAGAAAAGAAGAAGAATAAAAGAAAAGATGATCTATGGTCTATGTTCAGCTCATAATTGTGGCCTACCTGATGAGTGGAACCTCTTGATTGTCAGGCAATAGGGTACATACATGGTGCCCACAATCTTATGAGATGTCTGCAATCCTTACACATGTGGCATGTTGGCATGTGTGCTGTGAATTGCCTCTTGTGCTTCTCCTTGTGAGAGTTGCTTCAGCATTCTGCTTATAAATATAGAAGGCATCTGCAAATTCAGTTAAATATAAGCCCTTTTGGTGATTTGTGTTATCAATTTCAGCACCACATTACCTACTCGAGCATGTAGAGAACTAACATGTTAAAACAGTGAATTTCACTCATTTCTATCTGTTCATCCTTTTGGAAAGTAGGAACTTAAACATGGTTTCAATGCATGCAGGAGGAGTTGCAATCACTTGAAGGCCTTCAACCTGCTTCTAGATGCTGTAAAGAGTATGCTTGATAATTTACTGCTTTATTTATACAGTACCTAGTTTCCCATATCTATGTAAAAGAATTTTCCATCCCTGTTAAGCAACTATGTGTTCTCCTAACTATGGCATTATTTGAAAATTCAAGTAATTAAAATTCGTTTATCCATGAGGTTTGACACCCCCATGCACAGCACACATGCCAACCTGGCAGGTGTGCGAGACATCTGAGTTGTGAATATGTATGCCCCACTTTGAAGAACAGCTGGTGCAGAAATCAGGCCAGTACATTCATCCAGCTGATTGACTAGTTTTTGTAAATTGTCCATTGTGACCACCTGTTGAGTGGACGAGTCTGATTTTTGTGGCAGGTTAGCTTAATGGTGGGACCTGTGCTATCCTCCTGCAGATGTTCCATGCATCTGGCAGGTTGGCATGTGTACTGCGTGTGAGGCTAGCAAACCACTTTATCTGTCTTATGTAAATAATGGAACATGATTCTTTTGGCAGGGTTGATGATTTCGTTGTAACAAACCCAGATCCGTTGATACCTCTGTATGATTCTTTGGCATCAACCTTTACTTTTGCAATCTTGTAACATTTTCAAATCTTTATGGTTTTCTCTGTCGAGCAGAAATCAGAAGTTCCACAGATCGTTTCGTATCTGCAAGTGGCTCCGGTACTTTCCTATTAACTTCCAAGCCTTCTTTTTCTCGTCTTGCTTTTTGATACCTTTGGAAAGCAAACATTTCTGTTATAGTGCCCATGGTTCCTTGAATGTGTGGATAAAAACTTCTTGCATATTTCTTGTATCATCATGAAGGAAATGAAATTTCTAGTACTATAATGGTAAAATCTTTTCTAATTTGCATTGAAATATTTGTAATAATTTTGTTGAATGTATCTACGGCAATGTTTAATGTCGTTCTGTTATGCCACATACCATTCACACTGATACTCTTATGTATCGCCCTGTATTGGACTGTTTTGGGCAGATAAACCTGTATCGTTCATGGATGATACCGGTAGGTATCATGCGAAAAGTACCAGTTTCGGACGATATTTTATACCTTGATCTAGAAGTTTTGTCTTTCCATTTGCAATCTAGTTAATTCCAATGATCTTACATCTATTTTTTCAATGTGGAATTAAAAATCCAACTGCTGTCTTGATGTGACATTCTTTTTTTTAATATTATTTTTATGGTTCTCTTTCATTCACTTGATTAATAGAAAAATATAACTTGATTTGTAGATCTATTGATGGTATTCCTTACACAGTTGTTGGTGTTGGTCGAAGTATTGACTATTGAGCTGTAAGCTGTTCATAAAAAGCCATGCAAAATGTCAGATTTAGTTTCTTCGAACGATATAAGATCCTTTGGAATATCATGCGCATGTAGGATGTAAATATTCGAATGTATGTCTTATCATTGCTACTAACAAAATCACATATGTTGAAAGGGTGATGATGCACAGCGACATTTTTAAAAAAAAATTTTTAAATTAATTAATCTATTAATTTTTATCTGAGCCAAATCTGGTCCTCTGACCTATTCGCAGTTGTGGACACTCATCAAATCCAGTCCTCACATATGTTGGGACCCTGGTTGCACAAAGTCAACAAAATGATCCTTCGTGTACATGCTGGCCCACACTGAAGAGGTAACAGCCTCACCTTCGTTGCGCATGCCCTCTGCAATTACCTGTCCTGTGAAAGCCAGCTGGGATCCATTTGATCAACCACTTAGTGATGTGGCTTGCACCATTTGATATGTTGGGCAAGCAAAATAACCCACCTGGTGACCACCCTCTTTTTTTTCTTATTTTTTTCTGCCTCATCTCGGGCTATCATGCCTTGTATTCCGGCAATGGACTTTCTCTTTGAGGACCATGCCCACAATGACAGTGCTTCCCTTCTCTCCCTCTACCCTACATCTTTAACTACCTAATGTTCAGATGTCCAGTGCTCCTGAGTGTTCAGATGTCCAATGTGACAAGTGCCTTTCTCGTCTCTTCAAAAACAATTTCAGTTTTGCTTAAGGGGCCATTCGGTTTGGGGTGATACTTTGGTATTTGTTTTTTCAACCAAAAGAGCGGTTAATCTGATCGTTAAAAAACAAACACCTAGAAATAAATATTGCAGTATTCAAAAAACAAGTGCAAATGGAAAAACAGCTCTTGAGAAATTTTTTTTAATTGCAGTTTATGATGGGATGAATATTGCAGTATTCACCCTTTTGCCCTATGGCCCCTGGGATTGGTTGATATCCTTTTATGTCCTCCTATTGGTGTCTGCAATTGGGGGCCAACCTATAAAAAAATGGAGGGTCCAATCATTTTTCAAGCGGGTCCCATGTCTTCCACCAATGGAAATGCAAGAAATATATTGCTCCCATACTAGCAATGTTGTTTCAATTTTTTAAAGCTCAAGGTAACTGCCGCCATTAGCCCGACGATCATGCTATTAATCTCAACTACCTTTGCTGGGCAGGATGAAATCATGCTTCAACCTCTCATGGCTATGCTGCTTCAGTGGATGCACTTTCCATCTCAAATGGCCAGCTTGCACGTGTGATCCAGCAAGATACTGCAAGTGCTGCTGCCGTCTTCCTGATTGCTGCCATCTTCCTGATTGCTTCCGTCTTCCTGATTGCTGCCGTCTTCCTGATTGCTTCCGTCTTCCTGATTGCCGCAGTCTTCCCCATTGCTGCCGCTGCCGTTGCCGCTGCCGCTGCCACTGCCGCCCCTGCTGCTGCAGCTGCAGCTGCTTGGAGAAGTGTTGGACGTCATGTTGCATCATTCCAAGGCTATCTTGTCCTGACTGCTCTTGCAGCTGCGAATGGTCTTGCCCGAAATGTACGAAGGTATGCTGTTGCCCAAAATGTACTCGTAACTGCTGTATCCCTTGTTGTCTATGTTTCTAGATATGTGGTGGTGTTCCTCTAGGTTGCTTGTTCTTTTTCATATGCCATGTTTATTATATTGAACTGTGAATTCATGCGCATGTGATTGCTGAGTTTTGCAGTTCCATAAATGTGGGTCCCATGGTTCATCCGGATTGTTGATTGGTGGACCTGTTGTGGATGTGGATTGCCCCGAAAATATCTCCTGATAGGAAGATCCTAACCCTTCTATTGGATGCCTACAAATAAATAGTTATGCAAACGGCAATGGTCCACATTTAACGTTAAAAAAGCTCACCTTTTTTGATACATACACCGGGCTCAAACCCGATGTAAAAAAAGACCATTAGATTGAATGGTTATGATCTTCCAACATGGAATTTCAGGCATGGCCATACAAAGTGGGTCCCACTGGAACTGTCCAGATTGCTGAATCATGGGCCCCCCAAACGGTAAGTCTCAACAAACTGTAAGTTTTCTTAGGCCTCTGTAAAAGCAGTGTGCCCAAATCATTCATTTTGCTAGTTTGGAACATGAGCTTTTGGGAATAAAACTGCATAAATGACAATTGATTAGGTTTTTCTGGCCATTGTTGGCAAATATTGTATGGCAAAGAAAAAAAAAAGGCACGGAAAGTTCCATTTTTGTTAGGTTTGATCCTCAAAGGGCACCATCATGGTACTTCCAGCCTCCGCTGTCAACAGAATCCAATTATGTGACTGTGGCAAGCCAGGATGCCTTTCTGATCCATTACTCTTTGGTATTCTATTGAGTAGCACCTCCCTCTGTGGCTGGTTTTTTATCATTTTTTATCAGCTTCTCAACCTCTGTGTATCACTTGCATGAAGCAGTTTTAGGATGTAATCCTCGACTCCAGTGGCACGGCACCTATAAATAGGGCTGCCAGTGAGTTCGGGTCGGGTTCTGGTGCAACCATATCTGACCTGCCCAGGGGTTAGGGCTAGGGTCTTTTCTGGTCCGGGTTTGGGTACCATATTCAACATACCGGACCTGAATATGGTGGGTTTAGGGTATCCGTTGGGTACCCGTAAGGTCTTAGGGAACACATGGAGAGATGTGCCATTAGTAAGTATTGATCATATTAATGTAATATTAATATTAAATACTAATTGGGTATCCCTTTTGATATCTATTAAATGGAGACAAATAATACATTGGTTAGAAGTGGGTGGGTTCAAGTCAAAGGCTCTAAAAGGGAAGGAAAAGGCCCAAAAGATTTAATGTACTATGCTTTAACTGAGGATATGGTCCTTGATAGAATGACATGGAGGAATAGCATTGGTGTATCTGACCCAATTAGTCATGATAAGGCTTAGATGATGATGATGATGATGATGATGATGAACATGGATTTAGATGAGAAAAAAAAACTTTAATACTCTAGTGGAATGTGATGGATGATACTCAGGCACTTAATCACTACTTAGAAATTGTACATGTGACATGCAAGTAATTGAAAGCAAATTGTCTAAGTTATGGGTCCTAGTTTAGATAAATCATTGTTATGGGACAATTTGAGCCGAGTCCAACAGGGCCGACCTGGAGAAATCAATGGGTAGAGTCTCGGCGTAATGGCATTACGTCCGAGGTGACCACACTTCTGGATTACGGTTCCAAAGCTAGGGTTGTGGAAGAGAGGCAGGTCAGACCACACCAACGTCTAGAACTCTCATCTGAAGAACTACAGCCCTGAATCGGACATCTAGAACTCTCTTTCGAAGAACTACAGTCCTGGATTGGACGTTTGGAACTCTCATCCAAAGAACTACAGCCCTGGATCGGGCCCTCGAACCTTGATTTCAACCGGGAGCCTGGAAGAAATCAGAATGCGCCACTCATAGACTTCGACCATGGGCATGGAAGGTTGTAAACAAGGCTCGGCCCTGGTGAAGATATGGAGTCGGAAGCCGAGTACTCGGCATCGACATATGTTATCCGAGACCCGAACTGTTGAAAAATCTTAAATCTGATGTTGCTTTGACTGGTCATGGGTCAGCCATGACCGGTCGTAGGAGCTGCTCGACTGGTCGTGGCTTGCACGACTCGAAGTCCAGCAAACTCAGTTTTGGTGTCCGGGATTCATGACCGGTCGAAGGGGTGGCTCAACCGGTCGAAGGGGTCCCACGACCAGTCGTAGTTACGCAAATTCGTTTCCGAATTTGATGCGGACTGCGGATTCTGTATCGCCTTTCGCAAGGGTGCGAAAGGGGAAGTTGCCTAAACTATTAATAGGTGTCCCTAGGGTTTTTCTAGGGTATGAGGAATATTTCTTAAGCTTTCTAAAGGGATTCTAGGGAAATTAAAGGGTGTAGCAAGGGTGAGATTCAAGGTGGTTTGAATCGGATAAGTCCTCTCTCTTGTAATTTCTGTTTCATAGTGGATTTCTGTCGCTTTGTGCCGTGGTTTTTTCCCGAAAGGGTTTTCCACGTTAAATCTGTGTGTTCTCTCGTATGTGTTTGGTGCCATTGAATTACTATCCTAAATCTGTGTGATTACGCAGGTTAAAATCCCAACACGTGGTATCAGAGCTTTGTTGGGCACAGATCTGAATCTGCAGGATTAGTAATAATGGCGAGCACCAGGTATGAGATTGAGAAGTACTCAGGAAAAAATAATTTTGAGTTATGGAAGATCAAGATGATGAGTTCCTTAATCAAGCAAGGCGAAGATGGTGCTCTTGAGGAGTGAAAGTCTACTATGACTGATGGTGATTGGAATACTCTTGATAAGAAGGCTTTATCATCGATCTGTTTATGTTTCACGGATGAGGTTCTCTACAATGTCATGAGGGAGAAAACTGCTGCTAAGTTATGGGCGAAGTTAGAGGATGTCTATGCGAAAAAATCCTCTGAAAATCGCCTGCACTTGAAGCGGCAGTGGTATAACTTCAAGATGACAGAGGGTGGAGATCTGGAGGCTCACATCAACAACTTTAATAAATTAGTTTGCAAATTGCTGGATATGGAGGAAGTAATGAAAGATGAAGAACAAGCATGTATGTTGCTGAATTCTCTTCCGGCGTCGTATGAGTTATTCAAGGACACTATGTGCAACATAAATAAAACCCTGAGTGTCGACACCGTTATCTCAGCCTTTCAAGGGATGGCTATGAGATAGTTAAACAGCGACATGGGAACATCTTCTGATGTACTGTTTACAGTGGGTAGGAATTCTGAACAAGGTACAGGTTCTTCAGGTTCTAGATCTAAATCCAAGGGTAAGGGCAAAGGAAAGGTAAAGTGCTGGAACTGTGGGAAGGAAGGACATGTGAAGAAGGATTGTGAAAATCCTAAATCGAAGAGGGAAGATTCTGAGGCTTCATGCAGGGAAGGCAACGCTACTACGTCAGATGGATGTGATGGTGATGTTTTATCTGTGTCTTCGCTCAGGCGGTCATACGATGATCGTAAGGACGAGTGGATGCTAGACATAGGGGCATCTTTTCACATGACTCCTCATTGAGTTGGTTCGCCAGTTATAAGGAGTGCGATGGTGGATAGGTATTTATGGGCAATGACATTGCCTGTAATGTTGTGGCTGTTGGTACGGTATGCATCAGGATGTTTGATGGGGTAGAGCGCACCCTGACTGATGTCAGGCACGTTCCTGATTTGAAGCAGAATCTGATTTTTTTTTTTTTTGTATACTGGAGGCAAAAGGATGCAAGTACACATGTATTGATGGTGCTCTTAAGGTATCTAAGGAGGCACAGTAATCATGAAAGCGCAACGACTCGGTAACTTGTACAAATTGATCGGGAGCACTTCAAAAGGTGGAGCTGCAGTGGATGTAACGGATTCCACCTCTGCACGTGTATGACATGTTGGGCATGACCACATGAGCGGGCAGGGCAGGAAGGCTGAGACGTGCGGATGGGGATACAAAGCAGGTGGAGCAACCACCTGTAAGAAGAATCACACGACATGATCCAGGATATCGGCGATGTACATGGACGACTCCAATATTGCAGGAGGATTCATCTTCCATTCAGATGGCTCTAGATGAGCCTGATGCTGAGAAGTGGAGGTGACTATGGGCGATATGATGGATTCGGTCTACCAGACCGACATGTGGGAGCGGGTGGAGCTTCCAGTGGGCCGGAAAGCGGTTGGATGCAGGTGGATCTTCAGGAGGATACAACATAGATACAGGGCGAGGTTGGTAGCGAAGAGTTATGCTCAAAGAGAAGGGATCGACTTCTCAGAGATATTCGCGTCGACGGTATAGTAGGTGTCTATTAGATCTGTGATTGGCATTGGTTGACCAATGTGATCTTGAGCTGGAAGGATAGATGTGGAGTCTGCACTTTTGAAAGGGAAAGTGAAGAACAGATCTACATGAAGGAACCAGAGCGGTTCGAAGTTAAAGGGGCTGAGAAAAGACTTTGCAGGAGGTCCTAGTTTGACCTGTCGCCTAGGCAGTGGTTTGATTCCTTCATGGATGAAGGATCGGAGGGCTGCAAAGATGGTTCTCGGCATTGAGATCGAAGGAGGAATAGGCTTTGGTAATCACAAGAGGAATACCTTGTGTGTAGGTATTGATCAAGGATGTGATGAGCCAGGTGAAGCCGGAGAGTGTTCCCTACGCGTCTCTCCTGAAGTTTTCTTCAGGAAATGTCCCAAAACAAATGAGGAAAAGTAGGATATCTCATGAGTCTTATTCGAATGCGGTTGACAGTGTATGTCATGGTCTGGATTAGACCGGTTATTTCACAGGCTATCAGTGTTGTGAGCAAGTACCGGCAAACAATATTGGGTAGCGATGAGATGGTAAGAAGACTACGTTTTTTCTTTTGAGAAGGCAAAAGTAAAGGTGGTTGAGCACGCGGATTTTAATCCGGCAGACATGCTCACCTAAATCGTTTCTGTAGAAAAGTTCAAGTTCTGTGTAACTTCTCTGGGCTTGGCAATGGCGTAAAAGAAGGACGGAGTGTGCACGAAAAGCTATGATGTGATGCAGAGATAAGAGAAGATGTCAAGGAGCTACACATTTGAAGATTGAAGATTTGGTGGAGATTATTGAAAAATCTTAAATCTAATGTTGCTTCGACTGGTCGTGGGTCAGCCATGACCGGTCGTAGGAGCTACTTGACTAGTCATGGCTTGCACGACTCGAAGTCCAACGAGCTCAGTTTTGGTGTCCGGGATTCACGACCGGTCGAAGGGGTGGCTCGACCGGTCGAAGGGGTCCCACGACCAGTCGTAGACTCGGCTCGACCAGTCGTAGTTACGCAAATTCGTTTCTGAATTTGATGCGGACTACGGATTCTGTGTCGCCTTTCGCAAGGGTGCGGAAGGGGAAGTTGCCTAAACTATAAATAGGTGTCCTTATGGTTTTTCTAGGGTATGGGGAACATTTCTTAAGCTTTCTAAAGGGGTTCTAGGGAAATTAAAGGGTGTAGCAAGGGTGAGATTCAAGGTGGTTTGAATCGGGTAAGTCCTCTTTCTTGTAATTTCTGTTTCAAAGTGGATTTCTATCGCTTTGTGTCGTGGTTTTTTCCCGAAAGGGTTTTCCACGTTAAATTTGTGTGTTCTCTCGTATGTGCTTGGTGCCATTGAATTACTATCCTAGATCTAGATCTGTGTGATTTCGCATGTCAAAATCCCAACACGAACAAGGGTAACCCCCTCGTGGGCTCGGAGGGCCACGGGTTAAGGTCGGTTCGGATAGATATTCGTGGGCTCAGAAGTATATGTGGCCGAAGATCACACCCAGGGATCAGTCTCAATGAGGCATGTTGGAGAGTTCTTCGGTGCACGATATAATGATAACGGCTGACATCTGCCATGCGTAGCGCCTGCTTGATGGAAGAGATCGTGCCGAGATTAACGGCCACGACTCCTTCGATCCATAGCTATAAATAGGAGAGAAGTCCATTGCAACGGGTATGCATCATTTGACACTCTAAACCCCCAACTACACTACTTAGACCCAGATTTCTAGCCTGACTTTGGCATCGGAGGGTCCCCTGCTCTAGCTAGGGTCTCCTTTATCCTTCCCTTGTGTAAGTTCACAAAACTCGAAGATAGCCATCGGTACTTGGCTGGGGAAGCCAGATTTTTGCATCAACAATCATGAACCAAAATTTATGCTTATTTGATTATCTGACTATCAGGTTGGTGGCCATTTATTGGCTGGTTAAGAATGAAAAATATCCAATGGTCATATTTTAACAAACAAGTGTCCAATAATCAGAGATTAGGATTGTTAAACCAATCTGGTTTTGGGATTGTGACGCAGCACTAGTAGGTTCAACAAGTTGGTTTAATTTGCGTTAGTGTATGCCATACATTTTCTAAGTGCTTGTGTCTCACTTTCTAGTTGAGTCCGGTTTTAGGATCTAGATCCGTTTAAACCTGTTGGTTATCTTGGGTACCTGACAACAATACTGACGCAGGGGAGGACGTGAGGTCGAGCACCGTCTTCCTCAAGAGGATAACTATTCCGAATCCACGGAACTTCTCTGGACTCCTCACAGAGACTTCTCGAATCTACGAGAAAAGAGAGTAGAAAATAGAAATAAATTCTAAATAAATTCGAAATAGCTTAATTAATAAATTGATCATCCACTAATGTGCCTCCTTACACCATTAATAAGAAAAAAAAAAAAAACTAAAATCGTAATACCAAAAATTGCAAAATTCTAACTATAAAAAAATCTTAATTCTAATAAAACTCTTCTAAGGCCTAGTTTCTAAAAATAAAAATTGCAAATAAACTTTTTCTAGAAGAGTCCTAGTATAACTAAAAGTTATTTATAAAAGGAAAGAAAATCTAAAACTCTAAAAATATTAAAAAATTCGGAATTACTAAAAATAGTAAAAATTTCCTAAAAATTCGTTTTTGAGCTGAAAGTGCGTGCTTTCTAGCGAAACGGACAGATGCGACCCACTTTGTGGGTCGGTTCACCTCGGATGGCCCGTTTCAGTAAAGATTGATAGGTTGTGCGCCTCATAACGATACCCGGATCAAAAGTTATGGTCAATTTACGATCCATCTTCTTTTGGCCCAACCATGCTAGGAACGTATCTGTGACACGTTCTACATCAGACTCCTCCACTTGAAAAAAACTCGTCCTCGAGTTACGCAAGAGGCTTGGCACATGAGTCTGAGATAACTTCCGACGTCGATGTTCATTAGCTCTTTTTATGTACTTGGCATTAAGCTCTTGAGTTAACACAATACATGTACTCATGCTTTCCTTGACTTGACTAATATCGATTAGTTCCTTCACATCTGCCTTCAAGATCTCATATTTTTTCTGATAATGTGGGCAATTAGGCGGACTTGCCCCTGAGACGGGATCAACGCGATTTTGTATATCTCGTATGGGAGGTAATTTATTAGAGAGTTCATCGAGCACAATCCTCTTGAACTCCTGCGATACTGGTTCCAAATCCTCTAAGATATTCACAGGCTCCACATATTTTTCTTTTCAACTAATGGATATATATTCCCGTTTCCTCATATTGTTTAAACAAAGGCCTGTTCAGTGATGAGATATTGTCCCTCCACTTTAGAAGTCTTGGGTTGGTTCTCCATTCCTATAGAGGTCACATGTTCGCCACTGATGAATCCTGTGGTCTGTTGCAACTCCGTTTTGATGAAGTCGTTTCTTGCGGACCAATAATAGGATTTTTCTGCATAACCTTTTATTGATCGACTATCCTGATAATAATTTTGGTTTTGTTGGAATAATACCTGATCGTAATCTCGAGGGAGGAATCGCATGCACAATAACTTCTTCATCCCCGACCACGTGCGGATTGGCGCCTTCATCTGTCTCGTCCGCTCGAGTTGAAGTTGTTCCCACCAATCTGAAGCTCTGCCCGTCAACTTGTAGGTCACGAGTTTAACTTTCTTTTCTTCTACAATGTTCATGTAGTCGAAGTCGAAGAAACGTTCGATTTCAAGCAACCAATCGAGGAAGTCTTTGAAGTAGAGTTGACCATTAAAACTAGGAAGATCGACTTTCATCTTAAATTCTTGAATCATCCTGTGGTTCATTGATAACATCGCTCTACGATCAGTATAATTACGAATTCCAGCAATTGCTGGTGGTGGATCACCACCACGAACACGGAGTTGCCTTATGTTTTTCCGCGAAGAGATCCGCTATGCGGTCGATGGAAGCCTGCAGCCCTTGCATGGCTTGTCGATTCTCTCGTTGCGCTACTTCAAAAATTGCCGCCGTTAAAGGTAACTTCCCTGGAGCACCGCCCATGGGATTGTTGCCCAACCCGTCGTTAGAAGACATTGATCCGAGGAGAAAACTTGCTTTGATACCAAACTGACGCAGGGGAGGACGTGAGGTCGAGCACCGTCTTCCTCAAGAGGATAACTATTCCGAATCCACGGAACTTCTCTGAACTCCTCACAGAGACTTCTCGAATCCACGAGAAAAGAGAGTAGAAAATAGAAATAAATTCTAAATAAATTCGAAATAGCTTAATTAATAAATTGATCATCCACTAATGTGCCTCCTTACACCATTAATAAAGAAAAAAAAAAAAACTAAAATTCGTAATTACCAAAAATTGCAAAATTCTAACTATAATAAAAATCTTAATTCTAATAAAACTCTTCTAAGGCCTAGTTTCTAAAAATAAAAATTGCAAATAAACTTTTTCTAGAAGAGTCCTAGTATAACTAAAAGTTATTTATAAAAGAAAGAAAATCTAAAACTCTAAAAATATTAAAAAATTCGGAATTACTAAAAATAGTAAAAATTTCCTAAAATTCGTTTTTGAGCTGAAAGTGCGTGCTTTCTAGCGAAACGGACAGATGCGACCCACTTTGTGGGTCGGTTCACCTCGGATGGCCGTTTCAGTAAGAGAATAGTTGTTGTGCCCCATAACGATACCCGGATCAAAAGTTATGGTCAATTTACGATCCATCTTCTTTTGGCCCAACCATGCTAGGAACGTATCTGTGACACGTTCTACATCAGACTCCTCCACTTGAAAAAAACTCGTCCTCGAGTTACGCAAGAGGCTTGGCACATGAGTCTGAGATAACTTCCGACGTCGATGTTCATTAGCTCTTTTTATGTACTTGGCATTAAGCTCTTGAGTTAACACAATACATGTACTCATGCTTTCCTTGACTTGACTAATATCGATTAGTTCCTTCACATCTGCCTTCAAGATCTCATATTTTTTCTGATAATGTGGGCAATTAGGCGGACTTGCCCCTGAGACGGGATCAACGCGATTTTGTATATCTCGTATGGGAGGTAATTTATTAGAGAGTTCATCGAGCACAATCCTCTTGAACTCCTGCGATACTGGTTCCAAATCCTCTAAGATATTCACAGGCTCCACATATTTTTTCTTTTCAACTAATGGATATATATTTCCCGTTTCCTCATATTGTTTAACAAAGGCCTGTTCAGTGATGAGATATTGTCCCTCCACTTTAGAAGTCTTGGGTTGGTTCTCCATTCCTATAGAGGTCACATGTTCACCACTGATGAATCCTGTGGTCTGTTGCAACTCCGTTTTGATGAAGTCATTTCTTGCGGACCAATAATAGGATTTTTCTGCATAACCTTTTACTGATCGACTATCCTGATAATAATTTTGGTTTTGTTGGAATAATACCTGATCGTAATCTCGAGGGAGGAATCGCATGCACAATAACTTCTTCATCCGCGACCACGTGCGGATTGGCGCCTTCATCTGTCTCGTCCGCTCGAGTTGAAGTTGTTCCCACCAATCTGAAGCTCTGCCCGTCAACTTGTAGGTCACGAGTTTAACTTTCTTTTCTTCTACGATGTTCATGTAGTCGAAGAAACGTTCGATTTCAAGCAACCAATCGAGGAAGTCTTTGAAGTAGAGTTGACCATTAAAACTAGGAAGATCGACTTTCATCTTAAATTCTTGAATCATCCTGTGGTTCATTGATAACATCGCTCTACGATCAGTATAATTACGAATTCCAGCAATTGCTGGTGGTGGATCACCACCACGAACACGGAGTTGCCTTATGTTTTCCTCGAAGAGATCCGCTATGCGGTCGATGGAAGCCTGCAGCCCTTGCATGGCTTGTCGATTCTCTCGTTGCGCTACTTCAAAAATTGCCGCCGTTAAAGGTAACTTCCCTGGCGCACCGCCCATGGGATTGTTGCCCAACCCGTCGTTAGAAGACATTGATCCGAGGAGAAACCTTGCTTTGATACCAAACTGACGCAGGGGAGGACGTGAGGTCGAGCACTGTCTTCCTCAAGAGGATAACTATTCCGAATCCACGGAACTTCTCTGAACTCCTCACAGAGACTTCTCGAATCCACGAGAAAAGAGAGTAGAAAATAGAAATAAATTCTAAATAAATTCGAAATAGCTTAATTAATAAATTGATCATCCACTAATGTGCCTCCTTACACCATTAATAAAGAAGAAAAAAAAAAACTAAAATTCGTAATTACCAAAAATTGCAAAATTCTAACTATAATAAAAATCTTAATTCTAATAAAACTCTTCTAAGGCCTAGTTTCTAAAAATAAAAATTGTAAATAAACTTTTTCTAGAAGAGTCCTAGTATAACTAAAAGTTATTTATAAAAGGAAAGAAAATCTAAAACTCTAAAAATATTAAAAAATTCGGAATTACTAAAAATAGTAAAAATTTCCTAAAAATTCGTTTTTAAGCTGAAAGTGCGTGCTTTCTAGCGAAACGGACAGATGCGACCCACTTTGTGGGTCGGTTCACCTCGGATGGCCCGTTTCAGTAAAGATTGATAGGTTGTGCACCCCATAACGATACCCGGATCAAAAGTTATGGTCAATTTACAATCCATCTTCTTTTGGCCCAACCATGCTAGGAATGTATCTGTGACACGTTATACATCAAATACCTACTGAGGGAAAGGAAACACAAGTGAAGAAAACGGAGAAAGAAGGCTATATTCATCACGGATGTGTATGGATTGTATCTCTACCATATATAATGCATATATAATGCGAGTATCATTTGGCCAATTTTACCGCCTAAACTTTTTAGTTTAGACGGAAAATTGGATGTGTTTGGCCCTCAACCAATGGCATTCATGTCATTTCGATTCTTTGATGCGAGGAGCCCACTCCCACATCTGTGTGTAGCACACACGAACAAAGAAATATTAGGGAGCCTGTACAATAGATGCTCTATGAGGCCGTTGCAATGACTGTGTTACATCCACTTCATACTCTGTTACATGGCTCTTGTTAGGAGATTCACCCAAAAATGAGGTAGATTTAGAACTTGAGTGGGCTAGAAAGTTAGAAAGCGTTGGGATGGATCATTCACCATTCGTTTTGGGCACCTTTCTTCCTTTTTGCGCTGAGCACGCACTTGACTGTAGCTGCACCCTTTACCCCTCTCCTTTTTACTACAATTTTTTTTTTTTTTTTTTGGGACTCGGTGGGTCATTTTTGTTCTGGGTCGAACGTGTCCTTTCAGATGAGTCAGGTACAACTTACGTGAGTCAGGCTGCAAACTTTTTAAAGAATAGGAAATTGGGTTTAGCCAACTTATTAAGTTACATTATGTTTAATGTATATTTAAAATGGGGATTATAATTATTTTATTTTCACTATTTTAATTACGAAAATATATTTTTTAATTATTAAATTATAGGTCATTGTAATATCAAAAGATTAAAACTTGGTCGATCACATTTTTGAAAAGGTTAAGAAAACTATTAATAAAACATGTTAAACGAATTAAAGAAAATTTTTAAAAAATGACATTTCCATTATGTTTTAATCTTCAAATGTCATAAGAATCAACAAAAAAAATGCTTTGAGCTTTAAAGCAATGGATCTATACTCAGTTTGATTTCCTATAAAAAAAAATGAAGTTTTTTTTTTTTCAAAACCCAACTTTTCCTAAATTCTGCTTAGATCCGGCAATAGGTTGTTGTTTTCTTTGATTTCTTGCTAATGAAGTCGTCCAATGTTGTTGGAATCTTAAATCTCAAATGTGGCCAAGAAAGAGATGAGAAACCAGAAGAAAATAATGAGTAGGTTTTGATAACCTTGAAGCTGATAAAGAAAACGAGTCAGGTGAGTCAACTCGGGATGACTCGTCCATACCAAGTTAGTCTGTGGACTAGCTGGTGAGTCATCCCGTGTAAGCCCTCTGTTTCTCGGCTCCAGCATCAGTGTGACTCGTTTAGATAGAGCTGGGCATCGAGTTGAGTCGGACCGAGTTAGGGCAGACCCAACTTGATCTGATTTTGAAATAGACCTAACCCGAACTCGACCCGACTTGGTACCAAATCCAACATGCCTGACCCGATCCGAGTCTGAGTCTGGCATGGACTAATCCGGATCGAGTTCAACCTGGTCACAAGTACCAAGTCGGGTCGGGTGCAGTGGGTAGGTGCACTTGTCGGAGGTTGTCACCTCTCCATCAGCTACAAGGCATCTCAGATCTGAAACGTTAAATCTAAGTGTGTGTGTGTATAATTCGTGTTTTGGATTGAGTCGAGTCAGTACAGAGTTGGATGTTGGGTCGAGTCAAGTTGAGTTACTGGGTGACCCGAACTCGACTTGGTTTGAGTTCGGATTGGATGAAGTCTACTACGATCGGATCGACTTCACCCACTCGGTTCTAATCAAGACAGGTCTGAACGAGTTTGCCACAAAGAGTTGTCCCGTGGCCAGCTTAATCGAACGGGGTCAAAGTCTTGAGAGAGAGTCAAGCCAGGTTTTCCCTTCCTACCATCCACGTGAATTGCACGTGCAATACCCGCTAATATAAAGTATAAACAAAGCTTCAAGATATAAAGAAGAAAAATATTAAAGTCCAACTGGTTGGACTACAAGTT
>JAJHSJ010001892.1:0-50413 GCA_021015155.1 Magnolia officinalis | reverse complement strand
GTTGAATCATATCGAATCGCAGATCGTATCGTAAATTGTAAGATTTTTTATGATTTTCTTTAAAATATGAAAAATATAAATAAATCAGAAAAAAAAAAAAAATTAAAACTTTGTACTCATCCTTTTTGCCATCAATATGCAATCAAGTAATACCATGCAATCATAGAGTTAAAGGATTCTTATCTTTCCTTCTTGTTGTCATTCAAGAAATTTTCCTCAAAAAAACTTACAAGGATCCTTTAGTAATTTATGTTCTTATTACCTCTTGAATGTACAATCACATTAGAAAAGTGGCATTTGATTCTATATACCAAAAAAAAAAAAAAAAAAGATATTTTGATTTCTAACCATCATAATACAATTCATGCAAGTCAACATGATCGTAACCATCATTCATAAAAACATTCCAGATAAGTCATGCATCAATTCAGTGTTTGGCAACTTAAGAAGAATCATTTATATATATATATATAGATATATATATATATATATATATATATATATATATATATATATATATATATATATATATATATATATATATATATATATATAGATATATCTAAAAACACTCTACAATTTAACTTTGCAAAGAATATATATCATTTAATCTCTTATAAAGAACAAAATAAAATAATTTACCTTACCTAAACGATTCTTCTTTTTTTTTTTAAGGTTTTTTCCTAAATGATTCTTAAAGCCCCCACCAATTTAAAAACATAAAATGAAAGTCAACTAAAGCTTAAAATAGAAGAAAACAAGTATGATTTGAATCGTAAATCATAGGATTCAGATCATAAAACCGTAGGATACATATAAAAAGGGATTCAAAGGTGGGTTCAAATCGTTTTGCTTAAGATTCAACTCAAATCATAAATCATAAATCGTAGGATTTTGACAACACCGGCGACCGATGTTTTCAGTATCTTGCGATATTCACCAATATATCAACTGGTCGATACAAATCTAAGCTTTAATATCCATTTTTCATGGTATCGTGCAATATATCGCACAATATCGCAAAAATCGATTTTTTTTTTTTTTTTTTTTTTTGCAAAAAAAAACAAAAACAACAAACAAACAAACAAATCTTCCCTAGCATTGTAAGGTGATTTCAACCAGACCACTCTAGTTTGTTGGAAGAAAATCTCGAAATTCTCTGAAATTGTGACCGGAAGCTTCTTGGGGCTAGATTTTAAAAGGTAAATTATTTTTTTAGTTTGTTTCGTTTTTATATGTTGTAAATGGTAAGAAATCCATGACCCTTCATATTTTGCAAGAAAAATATGAATTCGGAGCTTTGATTTCAAGATTTAAAGGAAATAGCCCGAGTTGTGGAAATTGGGGGAAAATTGAAATTTCTCCATTTTTTCACAAATTGGTTGTAATTTTAATGTACAAACACGAAATCAAACATTTATATAACCTGATCTATAGATTCTCGGAAAATTTTGAGATTTTTCGGAAAAAATATATATTTTTGTTAATTAAAAAAAAAAAATCAAAATCCATTGGTTATATTTCTAGTATTCTACTTCTTCTTTTGCTTTTGAATGTAATGCTTGTATTTCATACACGTCTTCTAACATTATAAATTTTATGAATTGGCTTTGAATATAGTTGCATTAGTTCAATTAGACAGTGCATAAATTAGATCCTATATAAAAGAAACCTATTATGTGCACTTGTTTTTTGTAATTTTTTTAATAAGTGCATATCGGTGTCTTTTTTAAAATTCTTGAAGTTTCATTGAAAAATCCCACCAATTTTCCTATGTTTCCCCACATTTCCCAAACAACAACGATAAATTACTCGATACAACCAATATATCCGGTGCGATAACCGATATGTATCTATATACCAAGGGTGTCATACATTACGCGATAATGATACGGAAAACATTGGTTGCAACTAGCTACTCGAAGGACCCGTCTAGGAGAATTAATGAAGGGTTACAATAAGACTTTGCATCCAAGAGCTAATGGATTTGGCAACAAAGGGAAGACAAATGGTTTTAGGCAAGAAACAACTTACTCTACACAAAGGACAAACTAAGTCTATATGCTAAAGGGGAACTTAAGCAATGAGCTAATCAAGGAGTGTCACGACACCCGCTAGGAGAGGCACCCCAAAGCAGCATTGCACACTCATAACATTGGAATCGTCCTGTTTCTATCCAAACATGAGGGCTAATGCGGAAACCTATGCAAGGACCTACCTTATATCCTAACAAGAAGAGGTTGATCAGCATATTGGAGCCCTTACCTACTCTAGAGAGACCATGCAAGAGTATCTTATGGACTTCATCTCTGCCCTATACGAAGTAACGAGGACATCACATCACGTACACCTTTGCGTATGTATCAGAGGAGGAGGCGGGCCGCACCGATTTCTTCGTGGCTAGGCAAGTATC
This sequence comes from Magnolia officinalis, assembly GCA_021015155.1. Classification (NCBI taxonomy): domain Eukaryota; kingdom Viridiplantae; phylum Streptophyta; class Magnoliopsida; order Magnoliales; family Magnoliaceae; genus Magnolia; species Magnolia officinalis. The sequence continues at coordinate 48,000 of JAJHSJ010001892.1, read as the reverse complement.
CATGTTCATATTGAAGACCCCATGTGCATGTGCAAGCATCTAGAAGACCCCACACTGGGAAGATGCACATGGGGCTTTAGAGTGAGTGATTTGGACCATTGGATTTGAGGGGCGTGAAGATCGGTCCATTGGATCGCATGGATTACATGATCGAGTCGTTGATCATAGACCATTCTTGTCATCATAGGACATAATTATGTTTTAGGATTTAGTTTATGAATGATTTATGTTTTGGACACTTTACGAGTGATTTTTTTGATTTTCATTAGACTAGGGTTATTTTGGTCAAAGTAATTAAAACAGGTTTAATTTGTATTTTTGAAAAGTCTTGAGACTATATAAAGAGGAGGGGAGGGAGGGGAGGAGGCATCTGTCCTCCTTAATAGTGTTGTTCACGAGTTGAGTTAGCTCGATAAACTCGCTCGACTGGCTCGAGTTAGCTCAGATTGACTCGGCTTGAATGGCCGATTCGGGCTGAGTCAAGCTAATTTTTGGAAGCTCGAGTGAGTTCGAGCCAAGTTCGAACATGGGGCATTTCAACTCAACTCGACTCGAACTTGACTTGGCTCGATTAATAAGTATATTAATAAATATATATATATATATATATATATATATTAAATATATTATAATATATATATATATATAATAAAATAAGTTTTTAAATAAATAAATAAAACAGCAACCCGACCTAACCTTAGCCTCCCTTTTTTAACCAAGTCTTGGATTTTCTAGCATGGGGGTCAGATTCCCGGTCTTTGCTTTTTGCAGTTGAGTGGTCTGAAATGTGTACTTTTTGAGCTGAAAGTCAAAAGGCTCTTTGATTCGGCTGCATTTTCTTTTGAAAAAAAAAAAAAGAGAGAGAGAATGCAAATCTACTCTGCCTACTTTCGGGCCACTGGAATGTAGATCCCGCAATCTGCATTCCCCTATTTTTGAGTCCTGAAACTCAAATATGCTTTTGTATTTTCTAACAATGCATAAGAAAATCGACATCTTGTTCGGCATTTTTCAACCATTCATACAAAACCTATATCAGGCTCTGCCTTTTTCAGCCATTTATTCAATAACCATCTCAATCTTGCCTTTTTCAACCATTCATGAAGAACCCATCGCACCCTAAGCATTTTTCACATACATTTGCAGAATGCCCTGTTTTTCTGCATTTTATATAGAACATACAAAATCCACAATCTGCATTTTCAAATCATTCGTACAGAACCCGACGAGGGAACAAGCTCAAGCTCGACTCGAGGTAGGTAAACTCGACTCGACTCGAACCCGGCTCGACTCAAACTCGACTCGACAGCTTTGGCAAACAAGCCAAGCTTCAATGTTGAGCTCGAGGCCGAGCTCGAGCTCGAACTCAAGTACAACATGGACAAGCCGAGCCGAGATTGGCCCACCTCGACTCGACTCAGCTCGATGCCCACCTTTACTCCTTAATGGTGGACTCTCTCTAAAAAAAAAAAAAAAAACAAAAACTCATTTTCTTCTTTCTTCATGCGATGTGAAGACTTGTTCCATGAGATTTGGAATGAAGATCTGTGCGATGTATATCTTCAATCACGGGAGTGAGAGGATTCCAGTTATCCATCTTTGAGTTTTTCTTCTTCGGGCAAGGTATTTTGTTGAAATCTCATTAATTCTTCATCCAAAACCTCTTCCAACACCTTCCTTTCTCTATTCATCATCTTTTTCCTCAAAACTCTAAAATTATATATCAAACCCTAGCCAACCAGACCCCATACATGTGACCCGCATGACCACACGTGCGAGTCCACGGACTAGTCCGTACAGCCACTCCTCTAGTTCCCCCTGCTTCTTTGAACCATTCCTCCAAAACCCTATCTTCTCTTGCCCAAACCCTAACCCTAAACCAAAAATCTCAAATCTTCGAATTTTCCCAAATTACCAAACCCTAGATCTTCAAAACCTCCAATTAAACCCAAATCCCTAAATTCCCTACATCCAAAACCTAATTCCCTTCTCCTAATACCTGAACCCTTTAACCCTTTACCCAATTAACCCTAATTCCAAGTTTTCTCCAACTTCCCTAAACCCTAATCTCACCCTAGGTAGTATTAGAACTTTCTCTTTAAAATAGGCTTAACCTTGTGCTATTTGGATGTTTCTACATCCATTAGATCCTAGTTTCTCACATTTAATGGTCTTGTAGGATAATGCTTGGCAACCTAGCTTAAATTATGCATGATCTCCTTTTAGAATCTTGGTATTTGTGATGATAGTAGCAAGCTTTGTGAATTTTATTAATCAATTTAATTTTGCTCATTGATATCTCACATTATTTGAGTTCATGCATTGGTCGGTCCTACATCAAGAAGTCTAAAGGGCGTGGATGGCTCATGCTTGTGGTGGCCCAATTCTCCTATATTCATTGCAACACCTACAGACTGCAAGCTAAAGAAGTAATATGCTTGTTCTTAAACAATGTTGTGAAGTATTGGGGCATTGCATAAACTAACATTAGCAATTGAGATCCTTAGTTAGTTCATATATCAATTTTGGACTGAGTTATTCAAGATGTTAGGCTCCAACCTCCACTTCTCAACTAATTTCCACCCCCAAAACCAATGAACTAATTGAGCATGTAAATGCCATCTTGGAGCTATTCTTGAGACACTTTGTAAGAGCCAACCAAAGGGATTGGCCAAATATCTTGATGTGGCCCGGTTAGTGTTTTAAATAGCGAATATCATGTAGTGTAGCATTCATCCCTCTGATGCGTGAGGTGTAAGCTACACACTACTTCTATATTTTTAATCAAGCGCTTGGTGCACCAATTTCATGATATTCTGCACAAAATTAGATTAATAATGAAATTTAACAAAATTTCAAGATACTTGGTGCAACTCAATGAAACCTAAAGTAATAGGAAAGGGGCAATGATCAAGTATAAAGGCAAAGAAAAGGACGACGAAACTAATTTAAATACCATTTTTATATTATTTTACTAAAAGCATTGAAAAGATTAACTAATTTTTGTTGAAAATAATATATATAACAAATTATTGAAAACACTAATGATTTAATGTTGTTAAAAATAACTTGTAATGTGAGTTACGTAGCGTAAGCATGTCTATGTAGTGTGTAGCGTATGCAAATTAATCATGTAACGTAGGCTACACATGACTTAAGCTATTTCATGAGCTACATAGAGTTAACGCTAAGCTACACTACGTAGCGTAAGCTAATGCTACATAACGCTACGTAGCATAAACTACATGCTACATAATGTAGCTATTTAAAACATTGGGCCCAATTCTACTACAAACCATAGAAGTCAGTCTACCCGCCGTAGCCTGTTTGAGCTTCCAACAGGACAAAGTCTACCTGCCATAACCCGTTTGAGCTTCCAACAGACAAAAAATCACTCACACCACATACAGTTGTGGTTAGGTACACTGGAAGAAGCCTTGCTGCCTATTAGTTGGCCAAGTATGGCAGGATAGGCGAATATGGAGCACACCTACCTCAATAAGGCCACAAGATGCACAAGAAAAGGCAAATAAGAATAGGCAACCAGTTGAGTACAACATAGGGGATGGGTTATGACGAAAACCCGATACAAGCTTGGAGTATATACATGTAGACTGACTACGAGGAAGGGCCTTGAAAACCCGAAGAAAAAAAAAAATCCAACTTTTTCTCTCTATTCTTTCTTGGAATCTCTTTTAGAGTTGATTTAGGCAACTCATTTTGAGTTATTGTGAAACAAATCACATATTTGGGCGGGAAATCAAGAATGAAGGCGGAAACAGGCCAGAAACCAATTTGGTAAAAAATTGCTTCTTCTTTTTCGCTAAATTTGTTGCTCATGTTGAAAGATGTTTGTAATCCATGATTATGCATGATTTGGGCGCAAAGTCATGGATTTTAAGCTCCGATTTTTGAATTTGAGGAAAATCAAAGAAATTGGGGAAAATCCTCAAATCTTCCATTTTCACCCATTTAACTTCGAACTGTGGTGTCAAAAAATCACAACACTCTAGCAGTAAGCCGACCTATGGATTAGTGACTATTTCCACAATTTTGGGGGGGAAAAAAAAAGTGAAAATAATTTAAAAATCATCTTTTTTAAATATATTGATGCATCATGATAGGCTGATTTAAAATCAACTATATGCAAGTTTATGAGTGTACAGTGTAGCCTGATGAAATTTGTATACACATATGTGGTTACTAATAGAAATAAAAATATATTTAATTAAAAATATTAAAAAATATATTTTACATTATTTTTTCAAAAAATACACTTAATAATCGTTGCTACACCACCCCTTTCCAATTCCATCTTCACCAATTCACAACCATTGCTCCCCATCGCAATCTCTATTACAAGGACTCTCAAGTCTCACCATCTCTTTTTTTGCTGTAAAAAGAATGTGAAAAGAAAAGAAACGGAAAGTGAGGAGATTGATTTTTGAGGTTGTATGCTCACCGCACTGCAACCTTATTATTAGTGTGAGTTCACCACATTATAAAGGCAACATCCACTACCAATCTACCATGTCCACTTGTCAAGTCTTCAAACTTCATATCAAATCCATTCGGACCATGGTTCAAACTCAATCCAATCCATTATTTAAAAACTAAAAAAACAAAGAAAAAAAAAATCAGGTGGTCCAACTTCAACTCATCTCAACATTCCAAACCAAACCATTCAATCTTCAGCCCACTTTATACCTAATTTCCAACCACTAACCACCTATAATGGACCATTTGAACACCAGCCCATTAACACCCAATCATCCATACATGTCCATTGTCCCACGATTTCAAGGCCATGGACGAAGCACCAAAAGTGTTATGCCATCTACATCCACATCCAATTATCCAAACTGATTGCTCATCACCTCGTGCAAGAGACCGACACGGTGCAAAAAGTGTTATGCTTGCCCATTAAGTAACTGACAGCAACAAAGGATATACTCTTGATGTGAAAGATGAGACAATTGCGAGGCGACCTGAGGAGATCACAAGAAAAGATAAGGAAATCGAGTTCCTCAAATAGAGAATAGAGTTGCCGACCAAAGACCTTGAGATCCAACACCTAAGAAAGAATTGAGGCCCTAAAAAGACTTAACGCCTTTGTTCTCGAAGTGGCTCCTGATATGTATGATGAAGTGTTGAACCTCGACAGGTTCCCAACTTCCATGAGGATCCTACCAAGTGTATGGATTTCATTGAAGAACCAATTTTCAATGAGAAACCTAAAGAAGACGAATCTGAGGCCATCGAATAACTAGATCTCACTGAAGACCCGATCTACGACAAAGACTAGTCTGAAGAGTGTCAAAGTTTTAGACCTGTACACAGGCCTGATCGTCAACGAGGTACCGGCAATGGATGACAAGAACCTCTACACAATAACATTGCCCTTCATGTTGTTTTTGATCTATATGAAGACATTGGACCTCATTTTGTCACTGATCTAACAGTGTTGATCACTAAGTGGTATTCAAATCCTTTGAAGCCGAAGAGGTTCAACGTCGAATTTTGCAGGGCCTATATTGTCACCGTGAGGCTTCCCTTCATACAAAACAAGAGGATGAGATTTCTTCACCCTGAGGAATTTGATGCAAGGAGCATCTTGGTCACGATCTTCACCACCATTGATTTCATCATGGCCTGCAATATGACCATCTCAAGGTTCAAACTCATGCAGCATCATGAACGGATTGTCATCTACAATCCCGATGGGGCAACAAGACCTAGATTTGGACGGCGAGGATCCAATTTACAATACACAGTGTGGTCTACTTTTCAATCCAGTTTCTTTGCTTCACTTTTTTTCTTAAGTTTAGAGGCACTTTGGTATTTTCATATTGTCTTAGTTTATATGGATGAGATTAAAAGTTATGTTAGATAAATGGCTTGTATTGATTAGGGTTAGGTGTTTAGTGATCTTTTTAGTTAATGAATTGATTTTAGATGTTTGGCCTCGAGGTGCTCAAAAGGTATTTGAAGATCTATTATAGTACCAATTCTGTCAGTGTTTTCATATCTTTCACAGCCATTTGTCTAGTCCACAATGACCCAAACAGACTGTATCAGTAATTGAGAGTAGAGAATTCTATAAGCTTTCCTAATCCTAATCACAGGTGTTGACCTAGGAGCGTGGGTCAAAGATTGAGGGGCTAGGAAGGACATTTTAGGTCGGTTATACTTTTAGCCTAGATGGTGCCCACATGTGCCCTATTGGTGTGACCAAGTATTCAAAAATGGTCACATAACTGACGTAATGGCCATTACATAATGGAAACGGGATATGCAGTTAAGCATTACAGGGTCATAATATCTCATGCCAAAATATTTGGGCCATAAAGCCATTAATGGTCTGTTCTGACATTGTGTAACGGCCCAAGTATATACATCCCTTTTTGGGGGCTGTTTTGCAATCTTCCCCATTTCTCCTCCACTTTTTGACATTTTTGCATCTTGGGACTATTTTTAACCATTTTCAACTCGATATGCGTAATCCTTGGATTTAAGCAATCTTTTAAGATTAAAAAATCCTAGCCGAGTTTGGGAAAAATTGAATTGCCACCAGAGCATGGATGCACTTCCTTAGCTTGCTTTATATAAATTGGGTCATGTCAAAGACAATGGAGGAGTTGCTTTGGGCTTGGCATGGAGGTGGAGTGGGAATATCCAGCAAAACAATATGGAAATTGCTAATCATGACAGTGTTCTAGGTAATTTGGGGGGCTAGGAATGGTCGATGCTTTCGAAACGTGGGGGAGGGTGAATCTAGGGGCCATTTCTAGAGTTAGGGATGGGTTTGAATATGTTAAGGCAGCTTCAACTGGCCTTAGTTTTGGGCCTTTTTTATTTTCTAGTGCTCGGGTTGTATTCTTTCCTCGCTTCTTTGTGAGTTTCTTAATAAAATTTTGCTACCTCTCAAAAAATTTGTTCATTTTTCTTGCTGTAAATTTTTTTATTTAACATTATATTACCAAATTGACCAAATCTTGGTAGATTTCCATTCAAATTAGCCACGCTTGTATAATTTTTCAATTTTTTTAATATTTTTGCCGGGTTTTATATAATTTGCAGCCATTTTCAAAAAAATATATATTTTTTGTAAAATATTTGGAGTGTAGATTATCAAAATACATGTATAGTGTTTAGATCTACACATGCATGCACCAAATCAGTGTTTTTCATCTATCCTTTGTCTTTTTGGTAATTTAGGCTGGATGAATAGAGACGGATTTTTCTTTTAATTTTATTCCTCAAATTTCTTGACGGAAATGACGTAAATACTTAGAGGCATGCATTAGTAGGATGCATCCCTTAGATTGCATGAATTTTAGCCCGTTTTGGGAGCATTTCGGTGGTCCAAAATTGCCCAACACCATTTAGAAAATCAAATATATGAGTTTTAAAGTCAGTGTAAGCCTCTCAAGTCAATAAAATTATCAGGCAACCCGAAACAACATTCTTATCTGCCCATTACACCATCATAAACATGTTTTTTTTTTTAAAAAAAAAAAAAAACACATATTTGGAATCCACTTTCTTTCTTTTTTCATTTTTTCTTTTTTTGAATTTCTCTAATTTTTTTTCAAATTTTTTCCTTATTTAAAATTTAATAAATAATTTAAAAAAAAAAAAAAAAAAAAAAAAAAAAAAAAAAAAAAAAAAATTGACCATTACAGCCCATAAAATGGTTCAACAGCCACCTATTACGCTGGCCATTACCGTTACTGAATACCTTGGGAGCGACAAACCACCTATTCAATCTTTCCTAACATGAATCACTTTCAGATTGTCATGGCCTCGTGGTGGAACCTTGAAGGAGCATTCCTAAAAGGAAAATGTAGAGATTAATACCTAACCAAGAGATTTACCTTGTCCATGGTGAATAGAGTTATCTTCAAAGGGTGGTCGAAGCAATGATGCCTTCTTCAGTTTCTTTCGTCTAGACGCACCAATGTATAGACAAACTCCCAGAAACAGTATAATGGCAACTGCTGCAACAGAGATTCCAGCAACAGCTCCCCCTGAAATTCCTGCTTAAAGGACATTGTATATGCAATGAGTTTCAAAAGGCATCGTAGATTTCAAAACCACAATTTATGCCAAACAGCATAATAATCTGAAGTGAGCAAAGAAGACCCGACCACCTGTGCTGCAAAGGAAGACAATTTAACATCCAAGTTAGACAGCTTGAAAGGGCCTCAAGATAACAAATGAGTGCAAGCTCAGCTACCAAAGCACATTCAGATAACACATGTTTACCTTGATTTCAGTGGCCGGTAACTTCCGTTTCGATCTGCAGAGGATCAAAAGAAAATCTTTAGCAATGAAATTTCCAATCTCTTCATATGATAGACGATAATAACTGTATATATTCTTCAATTTCAATATTGGTGCCTCAATTTGACACAACAGCATAAAGAACCTCCTACTAAAGCTTGTAATTTTTAGCCAAAAAATACTGAGCAGCACGCTAAAGATAAAACTGATGATTTTTAAATCAAGTTACTTGTTGGGGGACGTGACTTGCATGTGTGGGATATTGTCTGAAAACAAATGCTTTTTTGTTGGCTATGGTCAATCGTGTTCTCCTAATACAAGTGTTTGTGATTCCATTTGATGTCAGTACAAATTGGAGCCCAGACCCTCAAATCTCAACACGAATGCTTTCACTTGAAATGCTAAGGGCCTGTTTGATTGGATGTATTTACATGCATTTCCATGGAATTTCTTTCAAATCAGTAATAAATGCGTACACTAAACAATACTACAAGTGTTTGAAAGCGAGGAGGAGTTTCCCCCTCGAAAATTAGGTCAATTTTCATAACATAACACATGATTCCAAGCCAAAACTTTTGTGGGCCCCACCATGATATATGTGCTATATCCACACCATCCATTTATTAGTTCAAATCATTTTAGGGTATGGGCCCAAAAATGAGGCCGATTCAAAGCTCAAGTGGACCACACCACAGGAAACAGTTGAGATTGAATGCTAACCATTTAAATGTGCTTCCTGTGGTGTGGTCCACTTGAGCTCTGGATCTGCCTCATTTTTTGGATCATGCCCTGGAATGATCTAGCAAAATGAATGGATGGGGCGAAGAAAACATATACATAATGGTGAGACCCACAAAATTCGTCTCATTTTTCGTCCCTAAAACGTGCTGCTGTCACCCTCATACAGCCTCCCTTCCATTAGAAATTCTATGGTAAGTAATTAACGCTAAAAAGAGTTAAATACATAACAATTTACATGAATTACATCATTTCAAACAGGCCCAAGGAATTGCAATTTGATCCAATAGTGGATCCAACCGCAACTTTGATGCACTATTTAATTGAACTGCAAACAGTATTCAGCTTAACCGAGAGGAAACAAAAAAGAAATTAATGATTCCAATTTGGAGACCAAGAAGTAGCCATTGAATTGAACTAATCTCTCTCTAAATTCCAATCTGAGAGTAACATGATTTCAATTTGGGGATGAAGACCATGAATGCTAAGGAAATTCCTACTTGATGATTTCTACTTTACTAGCCCAACAATTGCAATTCAATTTGATAGTGTACAAAAACACACCATTAGTAAGCAAATACATGTAATATAAAAAGGCAGAAGAGATTGGATCCAATGCAAACATTTCTAGGATAAAATTAACATACAAATCAAGGTATTCCAAAATGGTTAAATGTGGTAACAGTTACACGTTATGGGGTTGTAACTGCTGTTACCAAAAAAAAAAAAAAGAGAGAGACCCGTAATGGCCTGTAACAGCCCCATAATGGTCCCATAACAGTCCATTATGGGCCGAAATAGGTTTTTCCATAACGGCCATTGTAGCCTGTATCATAACAGCATGTTCTAATAACATCCAAAACCGTCCATCATGTCCGCTGCTAATGTTGTCCTTAGTATCCAAAAATCCATCCGATCAAAAACTCAAGTGGGCCACACCAAAGGGAACAATTGGGATGGGGACGCCCACAATTAAAAACCTTCCGGATTGTATATGGAGCTCACTGTGTTTCACATATGCCATCTAATCCGCTCAGAAGATGCGTAAAAGAAGGATAAATGGACACCCGAAAAATAAGGCCATTCCAAATGCAGGTAAGCCACTCACGTGATTTCAGAGGGTTTAGTCATGATTTTACATGGTGTGGACCATCTGAGTTTTGGGTTGTCCGGATTTTTTGAAGCCAAGGAGAACCTTAGGGGGCACACATCATGGACGGATTGGATTTCAGTAAAACATCATGGTGCACCCCACACTTCGATTTGTACATTAAGCTTATCCTAGAAACGTTTGTATTGGATCCAGCCTCAATACAGAGAAGACAAGGAATTCACCTCTCACAGGAATAAACGCCAGTCCAGCTCCGCTGCTGAAATTCAAACCATCGTTATATCTCTGAACGACATCAGGAGGAGGGGTGCCAAGCGTATTAACAATAGACGACAGGTTCTCTTCGGGGCGGAGCGGATACGTCAGAAAAAACCCATAATCCCTTGAAATGCTGCTGTCACCGCAAGAGCAATTCACGGGCACACTGACAGACGAATTGAGCTGAATGTTATTCTCATCGATGGAATTGGACATCCGGAGCAACTCAATGGTGGTGAGGTTCTTGTATTCTTCCGTCGCAATCTTTATATAAGTATCACCCGGCTGTGCCTGGTATATGAAATTATGGCCCAAGAAATCTCCATTCAAGCATTCACATGAGAAGGGGACGTTGACCCTGGTGTCCGTCTGGATGCTATCCTTACTGGGATTTGGCGATTGTAAGAAAGGATTAAGTCGATGTTGACACCGCCAAAGAGTGCGGAGATTGATGTAAGAGTATTGTTCTCCGTAATGTAATAAGATGCCAAGGCAGTTTCGCAGCCACGGCTACATTTTGTTTCAGCTGTTCCAATCCACAAGAGGAAGAACGAGGAGAGGAGAAACCCTAATTCAAGATTCCTTATCATCGCTTACGCAATCATCTTTTGGTGGGAGGATTAGACAAAGATGCCCAAAAGAACGTCGTCGATGCCCTGCTGCTTCGCTACCACCAAAGACTCTCTTCTTTTCCTCTCCTCCTCCTCTCTCCTCTCCTCTCGTACTCTTCTTCTCCTCTTTTGACTGTGATTTATTAATTTATTCTCCATTTGCATTTTGCATTGTACTGCTGGTCGTCGCTGACGTCGTTTGATTTTTGAGAAATACTTTTATAGTCTGTCAGACTGGGACAAAGAATACGCAGGCAGGCCGGAATTACTGAGAAACTGGATACCCGGCATATAGATAATTCTATGTAAACCGTTCAAACTATGGGTACCATTGTATATGTATACTGAAAAAAAAAAAAATTTAATGATCATCTATGGTCATATAACTTTTAGATTTATGGACTTTTTTGGACGGTTAAGAATGAATCCAGTAACCTTAATTCGAAAACAAGTGTCCACGAATCAGTGGCTAGGATTGTTCGGTCAATCTAATTTTCAGGTTGTAACTTAACAGCAGTGAGTTACAAATTTAGTCGGTTTCATTTGATCTTGCGTATGCCACTTGTACCATCTCTGCCTACCTACCTACGTATCAAGCTTGACAGGCATTCGGAGGATAATATAGAAAAAACGTGTCAACAACGGTAAAAGATAATAAACAATAGTCTTTTGACGAGAGAAGAGACACGATCCAATCTCCTTTGCTCTTCTGCCTCACCTTGTCCTGATCAAGGCCGTTCATCTGGAAATTCCCAATCTCAGATAGTCCTTCTGGAATAAGTCTAACTTACCAGACATCCCATCATCCACACCAAGTCACCCAAAAACGACGATCTTTTGTTCTTTACCAATAGCTTTGAAGGTCACAGATCGGATGGCTAAAATCAACTGATTCACGAGCATTGAGAACTGTTTTCAATCCTCTTAACGGTAACGGTGGTGAGATGCTCCGCGATCAGTCGGTTCATCTCGCGCTACCGTATCATCTCGCTTCAACTGTAATGGCTACGATTTGGTACTACCTGCCGGTCCCGAGCTCGGTACAGGCAGGGGATAGAGGGGTATGGGTTTAATCCACGCCGTCCATGCATTTTCCAGGGCTGTTCGATTTTTTTAATTACGTGTTAACTGTGTTTGAAATTTAAAGCCTATTTTCATCTCCAAAATTGGCTTGAAAAAGTTGACTTAAATTCGTGGACCCACTGTGAAGTGTATGATAAGATTTTAGGGCCTGAGTCCAAAATTGAGACAGACCCCACGCTTAAGTGGCCTATACCACCGGAAACAATAGCCTCTAACGTTCACCATTGAAAGTTGTTTTGTTCATGTAGCCCACCTTGATGTTTATTTATCATCTAACATGTTCATTTAAGTCATAAAAATATGATAAAAGGTAAAGACAAATATCCGCTTCATCCAAAACTTCTAAAGATCGCACAATTTTTTATACAGTAAGTATCCAATTTCAACTATTTCTCATGGTGTAGTCCACTGGAGCTTTGGATTTGCTTGATTTTTGGGCTCATGTCTTAAAATCAGCTAACACAAGGGATGGACAGTGTGGATAAGACACATACATCATAATGAGCCCCACATTTATTTTATACCTTTCCTTGGTTTCAGTACTAAAAAGCTAGCCGACCAACTTGCCCATTGGTAATGACGTGGGAATTGCACTGGGAAGTAATTATTACCTATTTCCCGGTCATTTCCCAATGGAATTAAAAATCCAACAGCCAAAGCCCAAAAATGAGGCAGATGCAATTGTTACCTTTCCTTTTCAAATTCGATGAAGTGTGGTATTTGCAAGTGTGCCCAAATCAACCATACGGCTTGATTCCAATTGAATAACTTTCACGCCAAGCACCTGAATAGACAAATTATATGACCAAGATCTGAATATAACTAGTCACTTATTCAATCTTTCATGAGTTGTTTAGGATAGCAAAGCAATTATTAAAGGGTAAGGTTTATCCTCCAAAAACGAGATGCACCTTGCCTCTTGTATAAAAGAACTTTCATATTCAAATGTAATAAAAAAGGAAACACTTACAATTGATTGGAGGGATTAAATGCAAAGCACTTTTTTGAAAGAACAATTGCTTGTGTTGAAATATGATTCGTCCAACATATGAGCATAGACTTGAATTACTGCTACTTTTAATATATAGGAATAAGTTATTGGTTATGTTAAGGAACGTAAAAGACAAATTATACAAAGAAACATTAATGATAATCGATAGAACTATGCTATGATAGATATGATTTAGTTGGTGTGTTTGATTGTGTTAGTACAAGACACTTTGCTTTATTGAGCTCATTCGCTATTTATAAGCTTCATTGAAATAACCATATAGATGCATCTTCCCACGTCCAACGGTTACATCAATCGCTTTAAACACCACTCCGGCCTTCCAAATTCTTCTTTCCCTTCTTGACACCTGTCATAGTAATCGCTTCTCGTTCAACCATATTTCATCTTCTACTACTCAGCCACGCTCCATCTTCGGATGACATGTATTACCCGACCAGCACCAGCTGTCATTTCCCCAAAATACGCTCCAGGTATCTTCGCATATCTTATGCACGTTGTATACTCTTTTTTTCTTTTTCTTTTTTGCAATGACACGTGTAATTTCCTAATTGGCTCTTCCAAGAATGGTAAAAAAATAGGGTACAACATTACCCCCTATGTCGCTTCGCCTTTATGCAAAAAGGTAAAAGCGATGGTGGTTCGTTGTTTAATACAATAAATGCAATCAACTTTTCTTTACACGTGTCAGCTCTACCCAACTGGGACGAAAACCGAATGAAAGTATTGCTTTTCCCCATGGTTGTCATTGTGACATATAGCAATTTTCTTTAAATGGTCGAATCATACGAGGAGTCATGATTATCCTTTCATTAATGCGCAACATTCCCTACCAGTTTTAAGTATCCCAACATTCAAAATTCTAACGGGAATGGCTTACTAGAAGAACACTTGATGCATTTTATCACAACTATGTGGAATCTTTCTATAGTACCGCACTATTGCCTAAGGCTATTCAGTTCATCCATAACAGGAAAAGCTTTCGGATGGTATTCAACTCTAGCACCAAAATCCATACACACGTGGGACTAAATACAAGAACCTTTATGGCAATTTTTTATCGTGTAATAGATATGTCAGTCTAAGAGAACTGACCGACTTCTGTCCAAGAGAAAGAAGGAGAACCAATCAAGAAATTTATCAATCGATGAAAAACCTTGGGGGCATCATGCTGAGAACTTCTGGGAGAGTCGAAATAAGTAAAAATGTGATTGGGTTCCCTTGAACCAGAAGTAGCTTTCAGCCTAACAAGTGCTGATATACCTTCCGCGATCTTGCTAGCAAGGCTTATGATCTTAAGATCATAGCTAAGAAGATGATAACTTTCCGAACAGAATTGGCACGGAACATCCGCAAACATCACCGATAAAGAAAGAAAGAGAGAAGATTCCTGAAGAAAGCGAAGAAATAATAGAAGAGAATGCAGAAGGAACTATACAGAGAAAATGGTAAACAAGCAGCCTAGATGATATGTGAATCATATAGCTATGCGTTCATAATAGAAGATGTAGGCCCTATGATGAATCAATTATTAGCTACAGGGACAATTGAGTTGCCCCAGCCAAAGCGTCTCGAAGACATAAGAAATACAAAAGGGAAAAAAAAAAAAAAAAAAAAAAACTACTATCATTATCATCACATGCTCAGTCATCAAAAATTTGTTATACAATTAAGAGTGTACGTCAAAAAATAATTGATAGGGGTGAGATGGTAGTCGAAAAGGATAGTGAAAAGGGAAGAAAGGTTGTGGCAAACACCATATCTATATATGACATGTCGAACACTATAATCTCCAATACTCCCTCTGGAAATGTTCCATTCGAAGGTCAAGGAAAGGAGCATGGGGATCATCAAAGAGTCGACAGGAAGTTATAAGGAAGACGTAGAAGAAGGAAAAATCAAAGAAAGATTCTCCGAGAGAAATTATTGTACAAGTTATGACTACATCCACAACTTTTGACAACCGTCTTTAGAAAAGAGTGGAAGCGATATTAAGAACCAAAGCTCATCCACTTAGGCGTTGTGGGGTTAAAAAGGCACCCAAAGTTGAAATTGTTCTTTTCCCTAGGCTGGATTCTCCAATAGGACATCTACTACAGTATGTTAGACATAATTCTAATTTTAATGCCAACAAAAAATACCTGATGGAGCAGTTTGATGGATCCTTGATGGGGCCTACTAAATTGTGGTTTGAGCCAGGAGCTATGGAGGGAGTCACTAGTTGAAAATAGGTTTAAGAAGAGTTGTACCAATACAGAATTAGTAAGATGAGAAATTACTATAGCAGAATACCCTTATAAATATCTATTGAAATGGAGAAACACTATCAGCAATTCATACAAACTACTTGTATATCAAGAGACTCAAATAGCAAAAACATGTGCGAGTACTAGAGCTGTACACGAGCAGATTGAGGCTCGAGTACTCGCTCGACTCCACTCGAAATACTCGACTCATACTCGACTTGCCTGAGTTAGAGCCGAGTACGAGCGGGTTTTCACTGCTCGTTTAGATTACGAGTAGAGTACGAGTCTAGAGGTACTCGACTCGGTACTCGGTACTCGACTCGCTACCCGTGTATATAAGTCCGCCCGAAAAAAAAAAAGCCCCTACCCCACCCGTCATTTTCATTTTTCCAGTCTGCTCAAACCCTACCCCACCTGTCCTTTTCAAGTAGCGCCCAAACAGCCAAACCCTTCCCTCCCAGCGAGCATTAAAAAAAAACTCCCTCCCGGCCGTCCCTCTGCCACTCGTCCCGTCATCCATCATCGCCCTGCCCTGCACTGCTGCACGCAACTGCCGCCGGTCGTCCCTCTGCAACTCGTCCCGTGACTCCTATCGTCCGTCATCGCCCTGCCCTGCACCGCTGCACACAACTGCCGCTGGTCGTCCCTCTGCAACTTGTCCCGTGACTCCCGTCGTCCGTCATCGCCCTGCCCTGCACCGCTACACACAGCTGCCGCTGGTCGTCCTTCTTCTGCTCGCCCGATAAGGTGTGGCCGTGTGAGGTTGATTTTTTTATTTTTTTTATTTTTATTACTCAACTCGTGTGCTCGTACTCGGACTCGACTCGAAAATTCGGACTCGACTCTACTCGTTTACTACTCGTACTCAGCTCGTACTCGGGCGAGTAGAGTACGAGCAGGGGGGCCCTGCTCGTTGGCCGAGTAGAGTCGAGTACGAGCAACACTCGGGCGTTAAGAGCCGAGTACGAGCAGGGCGATACTCGATTCGACTCGACTCGTGTACAGCTCTAGCGAGTAGTGTAGGATTGTACAATGAAAAGAGATAAGAACCTCACACACTCTTTGGCCTAATGAAAGAAGTGGCGGGCTGTGGGAATAATTCCTTATAATTCGTGGCCTGTAGGGTATTTCTTCGATGAGCTGCATGAAAAACGAGTACAACAACTACTGAATTCAACGATATCTCAATCATTCAAGATCGTAAATGCCACAAAAATGACATGGATATCGAAATTACTAAGATTCACTCTTTATAAAAGGGGAGACCCAATCACCGCTAGAACACCTAACATCTTAAAAGAAAGAGGCATATTTTAGAGGGAATGTTTCAGAAAATGATTTGTTAAGGAATTTTATATATTCACAACAATATCGAGTAAAGTCATGGTTTGATATTTAGCCTTGTCATTAGAGGACTTTCAGTCGTGGGAGGAAATGAAAGAAGTCTTCATCTTGCAATTTTATAAGTTCAACACTTGAATTCTATGAGCATAGTTGAGACAAACTATCCAATATCCAGGTGAGGACATATTAGATTTCATTCATTGCTAGTGGAATGTATGGTCATGTTACCTTTCATTATCCACCTCAGAAGCGGCTATGGTGAAATAATGCATCTAAGTAATTGTCCTTAAATAGGAGATGTTTTCGAGAAATATAAAGCACTGAATACTCTTCAAATTTTGTTGAGGCTATTGCTTAGGCAATTCCATGAGGAGTGTAATGTGGTCACTGAAAGATCACTAACGGGGGATTCTTCATTAAAAAGCAATAAGGAGACCGTTGTAATAACTTTGCAGTCAGGAAGGCAAATGGCGAGTCTTTGAAATAATTTCAATTCAACTACCTCACAGGAAGGAGTGTCAGAAGGGTCCCTAAAAATGACCCATATACGATAAGAGAAATGAAGTAAGCAAAATGTTAGACATAGAAGTGCCATCAACCCCAGGAGTGACCTACAACATCATTAGTCACTTAAAAAGAATTGTTATACAGCTAAGTATATATAATGCTTTGCAATTAGCTAAAGATTTCCAGAAAACATTGATTCAAGCTATATCAAATGTTTCAAATACTCTCAAAATAGTATCCAATACAAAGTTATGGAGAATATGAAACCGCATACAGTGTTAGGATCCTTCTTCATAGATGAACAATATTATGAAAGAATTCACTGAAGAAGAAACGGGAAAGGCTAATGAAGAGAATGCTAAAATGGGCAATTATAAAAGTTGGAGAGAAGAAAAGAAAACCTTGTGAAGTAAACCCACCGAAAAGGAAGACATAGGGTAGTCATGAATTTTAGGACCCAATACGACAGTTTAGAAGTAATAAATTTTATTTTGTCCCAAAACATTTGAGGTAACTCGAGGAACCTCCTCTAGTGATAATGTCTCCAGAACAGAGGGGGATCATTCGAACGAATTATACAATACCCATGCTGCAATTAGAAAGAACTAAACTGTTTCCAAATGTACCGAGTAGATTTTGTGTCTAGCTGAACTTTAGTAATCCAAGACCGATATCGTTTTATTCTATACCCAAGAAGGAAAATGAGAACAATGATGTTTAGTATATAGGTGATGAAAGACTTTCACTAAAAGAATTGATAAGATATAATCCAACTAGTTAAAAAATTATGCGAGCAATGGGGTTTCATTGTGATAAGCCAACAGGGCTGAATAATAGCAAAGGTATACTAGTCTCACTTGGTGTTCACGAAAAATGACACAATAAATATTGTGGGCCAGAGGCATCTTCTATGATGGTATAAGTAAACATGATTGGTGTGTTTTAAACAGCTGATTCCGAGAAGCTAAGACAAGAAATATATGAGGACAAGGGAGAGGAAATGGATCAACCTGGGGTAGTGCGCACACAAATAGAAGACAGAGGGTAGCCTATCGTTGATGAATTGAGGGAAGTAAATTTGGGGATAGATGAGGAGCCTCAAAATACCTATATGAGCATTAGTCTATCAAATGAGAAAATAAATCTACATGTTGAATTGTTGAAAGAAATAAAAACATATTCACCTAGACTTATGCAAAAATGTCTGGTTTATAATCGATTGTGGCAATGCATCGACTTAATATCTCTAAAGAAAAAAAATCGGTCAAGTAAGCTCAACACTGTTTCCTTTCAGAGTTGGTTCTAATAATAAAGGACGAAATAAATAAGTTGATCAAGGTAGGCTTCATCAGAGAAGTGAAATATCCTAAGTGAATCTCTAATATAGTCTTGATTAAGAAGAAAAATATGTAAATTAGAGTATGCATTGACTTTAGAGATCTTAATGAGGCATATCCGAAAGATGATTTCCTGTTTCCTATCACAGAATTATTGATTGACGGTATGCAGTGATGTCTTTTATGGACATGTATTCCAGATATAATTAAATATGTATGACACCAGAGGATGAAGAAGCTACAACATTCCGAACAACTCTCGCGCGTTTGTTTTGGGTACAAAATGTCACGGGTTCAAATCCTTTCATCCCTACCTATTCGAATTGAAGAATGCTAAGGCAATGTACCAGAGAGCAATACAAAATATCTTTCATGACATGATGAATAAACATGTTAAATGTTATGTCGATGACTTATTAATGTGATCCCATGATCATGCAGAACATCGGAGCACTTGTTATCGATCTTTCAAAGGCTCAAAACAAGGTAATTAAAAATGAATCCATTGAAATTTGTATTAAAAGTTTTGTTTGGGAAGTTTTTCAGATTCGTTGTTAGACATCGGGGATTAGAAGTTGACCCGAGAAAAATTAAGGCGATCCAAGAGATGCCACCACCAAAAACATTATGAGTATTGAAAAACTTGCAAGGAAAGTTTGCCTACTACAACACTTCATATCAAACTTAGTAGGGAGATGTCAGTCGTTTGCCCACATCATGAAAAAAAAGGATGAAGTTTGAATAGGATGAAGCATGTAAATTTTTTTTTTTATTAGATTCTTATTGATACAACCCTCAATATTGATAGCACCTGTGAAAGGATCCTTGGTTTTGTATATCGCAGCCTATGAAAGTTCCTTGGGAGCTCTCTTGGCCCAACAGAATGAATAAGGAAAAGAAATTGCTCTCTATTACTTAAGCTGGACATTAGTAAGGGCATAACATAAGTATTCGCTCATTGAGAAAATATGCATAGCCTTAATCTTTGTAGTGCAAAAGTTACAGCATTATTACTTATCTCATGATATAACTCTAATCTCACGAGCCGACCCAATAAAGTATTTGATGACGCGATCAATAATATCATGAAGATTTGCTAAATGGATGTTACTCATTTCAAAGTTTATGATAATGTATGTGTATTCAAAAGTAGTAAAAGGACAAGCGTCGCAAATTTCTTAGCAGTACATCCAGCTCCTAATTACAAAGAAATATCAGAATAGCTACCTGACGAATAATTATTAACGGTTAAATCAACCAAGTCATGGAAAATGTATTTCGACGACGTCTCTCGAATGACAGGAGCAATTGCTGGCATAATTTTTATTACTCCTCATGGTGACTTATTGCCCTATTCTTTCATGTTATGTGCCAAATGTATGAATAATAAGACCAAATATAATGCCCTTATTATTGGACTAAAAATCGCCCAAGAAATGAAAATACAAGTTATATGGGTTTTTGGAGATTCGAAGATGGTAACAAGCCAACTGATTACTGAATTTGAGATACAAAAGCCGGAGTTGTTACCTTATTGTCGGTGTGCTAAAAGTTGTCGGAGGATTTTCATGAAATTGATTTCAGACATGTAACTAGGCAAGAGAATGTAAAAGCTGACACATAGGCTAGTTTAGCCACGTTGCTCTCTTGCCCTTTCCAAAGTCATCTTCAGGTAACAATAGAAGAATGAAGATTTTACCATTGCCTGAACTTGCCAGTGAGATTGTTATATCGCAGCTAGTATCCTGCTTGGAAATCATGAATGATGATTGGCGACAACCATTCATATATTATTATAAGTGTGGAATACTGCCGAAAGAATCATTGTTAAAGATGTAAATTAAGCGAATGACAAAAAAGTTTGTACTGCACAATGAGGTGCTATATAAAAGATTTTACAATGAGATGTTGTTACGATGCTTGGATGCAAGGGAGGCTGATTATGTATTGCGAGAAGCTCATTCAAGAGTGTGGGGCTCATCAGGCTGGTATAAATATGTTTCATCGAGTGCACCGAATGGGCTATTATTGGCCCTTTATGCTCAAAATGCGATAAATTTTGCCAAGCGATGTCATGAGTGCCAAATACACAACGATATTATACATATACCATCAGAAGACTTACATTACTCAATGACTTTATGGTCGTTTGCTGCTTGGGGATTGGATGTTATTGGTCCCATCAACCCCCCCCCCCATCTTCGCTTGAATGTCAATACATTTTGGTTGCAATGAATTATTTTTCTAAATGGACAGAGGCAGTTGCATTACATAATGTTAGGAAGAAGGACATGGTAGATTTCATTCGTCACATTTATATATCGCCATGGGATCCCATGGAAGAATATAACTGACAAGGACACTCTATTCAAAAAATAAGAATATGAATAAGCTATGTCGAAAATTTGGGATTAAACATTTATTCTTGAAGCCTTATTATCCACCAGCGAACAGGCTGACAGAAGCCATTAACAAGATGATAGTCAAGATTCTGAAGATAATCGTCATAAAAAATAAGCAAGACTAGGGTGATAAGTTGCAAGAAGACTTATGGGCCTGTCGAACGACTCATCATATGGCAACGAAAGCCACTCATTACTCATTAGTTTATGGAGTTGGAGCTATTTTTTCAATTAAAGTGCAAGTCATGTCACTGAGGGTGGCGGTGCATGAGTCAATGACAGAAGATGAAAATGTTAGGATAAGGCTAACGAAGTTAGATACTCTGGATAAAAAATGACTAGCAGTGCAACAATGTCTAGCAGTGCAACAACGTCTAGAGCTATATTAAGCACAAATAGTGGCTACCTTCACAAAAAGGTTATGAAAAGGCCTAGCTATATGTCTTAGGAGGAGGGGGGGGGGGTGAATAGGACAATGCCAAATAAAACTTATAACAGCGGAATTAAAAAGAATATGATAGCCAAATTAAATCACAATGCAGGAAAGTGAAACAACCTCAAAATTTAGATCTTGAGAGGTTGATACAAATGTTGTTCTAAGGACAAACTTTCACCAAAAACCAGAGTTTATGGTAGGACAACCTTATTTCTAAAAAGATCTTTGTATCAAATCTCAAACCAAAGAGGAATAAAGAAATAAATACAAACTGAATTGAAATAAATTGTAATTATAAATGTATTATTCTAGGGACAGCCATACACCATAAAAATGGCAGGGCAACCTTGCTGGAACAACTTTTAAAAGAAATTGAATATCAAGCTGATAAAGGAATAGCAGAAAATAAATTCTAAACTATTACAAAATTCTCACAATGCTTGAATAAAATGATTACAACATTCACCACCATACATACATCCCACAAAAGAATAATTAAAGATTAGAAGTATAAATCATTCAACCACAACACAAGGGATTATAGTGGTTCGCCTGTATGTTCACCAACTGTTAAACAACAGCCACACAAAATGCTACTCCACTCCTAATATCCTCACACAGGGATATTAGCGTTCACTAACAAAATAGGTTTTCCCAGGTTCACCAAAAACCTTTACAATTGTGTCTTTGTCTATGGGCTTACACAATTAAAAAAACCCCACTTCTGAGTTTTCCTGGCTCTCCTCAGATAACCAATACAACAAGATTTTTCTGGCAAATCTTGAAAGAAACCAAAACAGAAAGAAATTTACAATTAAATGTAAAATACCTGTTTATCTCCTTCGTTGTAGCAGCCTGGTAGAACCAAGTTAGAGCAGATGATTGAATGTCCAAGTTCAATGTCCAGTACTCAATTACAATGGTTTTAATTCTAATAGATTTTAAATTAAACCAAGTAGGGCTTGCCTTAATTGATTTTGATTCCAAAGAAAGGGAATAACAATTCCTCTTATCAAATTAGATTGGAATAACAGAAACAAAATCAATTAAATAAAGTTAAGGAAAGAGAATATTAAATAAGCACACTTAGCTTAGATGGAGCACAGAATTATCTCTCAGAAGTTTGATGAAGATTGGCTTGAATGGATTAATTAATTCGATGATTTCTTCTGAGATTCGTGCTCTATTTATAGGCTAGCAGATCGCGTGTTCGACTGGTCTAGAGAGCTCTTCGACTAGTCGAAGCAATAACAGATATTTGAAAAATCAGGCGCGATAAGCTTTGATCGTTCTGCGACTGGTCGAAGGTCTCCTTCGACTGGTCGTAGGTCACCTTCGACTGGTCGAAGAACTTAAAATTCATCGCTGGACTTTGAGTCGAAGACTTTCAACTGGTCGAAGATGCAGTCGACACTGTTCCTTCGACTGGTCGAACAGATTCGTGGACTAGTCGAAGCCTAACAGAAATTATCCAATTTTTGTAACAAACTTACGACTGATCGAGGAATTTCTTAGACTGGTTGAAGCAACTCTAGGACTAGTCGAAGAAGGCCTAGGACTAGTCGAAGAACAGACCAAACTTATGTAAAATAAACATTCGATTTATGTATCCAAAGTGACCTACTTCTAAGGTCAACCTAAGGTCAGTCAAACCTTAACCATGAAGTAAGGACATTGAAACATTAGGAACTAGTGACCTTGAAGTATGAGCCTTGAAGTCTTGATGTAGTTCAATCTTGAAATCTTGATGTAGCTCAATCTTGAAAGTGTCTTGAGTTCTTTATGAACTGCCTTGTACTCTTCTTGAAGTCTTGCAGCTTGAGTCATGTCTTGTGAGTAATTCTTGCATTCAAGTTTGATCTTTGTACTCGTGAGCTTTGCTTGTTGTGAGCTTAGCTTGTTGTGAGCTTAGCTTGTTCATGAATGTTGATCTTTGAGAGAGCTTCACTTATGCAAGATATATAACAGTGATTTTGGCACCACAAATTTAACAACAAACAGGGATATAAAATATAGCACTTACAGGTTAAACACTGCTCCTTCGAGAATAGAGACTTTGTATTAATGTCGAAAAAACCCATTGTGGTTACTCACGGAACCGGGGGCAAGTTTGATCCCAAATGGGATGGCCCACATATTATATCGGAGGCTTACTTTAATGTGGCTTATTGGGTCCTGAAGTAGAATGGATATGAGATAGGAATACTGTCAACTCATGCTTTATATAAAAAAAATACTATCCCTAAATGAAATAGGGTTTTGATTGTGAAGGTTATTCATGAAAAATCTACCTAATTAAAATGGGGCAGAAATGGTATAGTCTAAAGAAAAAGAAAGGGGCAAGAGTATGGTATAGCGCAATGTATCACCAAAAGAAAAGTTGTGTATCATCACTCTTTAAAGAATCAAGAGTGAAGAATGATTAATGAATTTATTTATTTTTGTTCATGACCGATTTTCACTACTCCTTCAGAAAGATATGAGCTCTAATTATTCAAATCTAAGGATGGTAATCGCCGATCTCTTAAGATAGTAATTTTTTATGATCCTTCAGAATAACAACCGGTCAGAGTTATTGCCGTGGCAAATATTATTACTGATTCTCTACAAGTTATCAAACATTATTTTCGATTGTCGATTATCTCCAAGTTATCAAACATTATTTTCGATTACCGATTATATCTAAGTTATCAAATATTATTGCTGATAACTGATTATCTCCAAGTTGTCAAAGATTATCGCCGATTACCGATTATCTCCAAGTTATCAAAGATTATTGTTGATTTTTTATTATCTCCAAATTATTAAGAGTTATTGCCAATTATTTTCAATAATCAAAGGTGGCACCAAGCAAGGCAGCTGTGTGTGTTATAAGCCAAATATGCGTAAGACCTACATAATAATGTGGGATGGGTGAAAGAAAATGCCCCTATGAAGGATGTCACTGATTCTCCATATGTTATACAGACAGCGACGAGAGCAGCTATGAAAAGCCTATGAAGGCTAACCACGCATAATATTTATGCCATCTTTATCACTCTTAATAGTGTCATAAGGAAGGGTGAAAGAAAATCCCCTTATGAGTGGACTAGTGTCATAAAGGCGAAGAAAAAGAGGGTTGCATTGCAAGCCTTAAACGGCCCATCATGCGTACAACCTCCCAACTTTCTGACTTGTTTCTAATAATAACTCATGGAGAAGGAGAACTTTTTTAAGAGCTACCTCCCATTGATGAATTGGGACTTGGTACCCTTACAGGTAGCCTTATGAGCCCCATGAACTATAGAGATTTACTGAGGCCAACCCCGTTCGTAAATCCTACCAAGTTCACCAACTCAGTAGCTTTAATGGGCCCCTTTGATGGACTGTGGTGAGTGGATTCCCCAAGTAGTGATAGCTTCGCGAATTCCAAAGAGTTACTAAGGCCAGACAACATAAGTCCTACATGCTCCAACTACTCAAGAGCCTAAACTGTGATTTCTCCAACCTAAACTGTGATTTCTCCAACTACTCAAGAGTCTAAACTGCGATTGCTCCAAATACTCAAGAACCTAAACTGTGATGGGCACCTTAGTCCTACTAGCAAATTTTAGGGTAATTCTGCTAATTTAATATGATATAGCACAAAGTATGCTAATGAGCAAAAGTTATGTCACGCCCCAAACCCGAGGACGGACAGCTTCCGTGATGCCCCAAATCCAGCACTCGACTTCCATACACCAAGTCCCGAGTTCGACGCACCATAAGGAAGATTTTTGACTGAAATTTATATATACATATATATATATATATATACACACACATAATAATAATAATAATAGTAATAATAATAATAATAATAATAATAATATAATAATAATACCTAAGCATGAAGATCTATGATCAAAATACCAAGCAACACTCTCCATTATAAATCTTGATGGTTATAAGTACAATGTTTTCCAAAAGGTACACAACGTCAACATTGCCAAATCAAAAAATAGATACACTGCATCGAGAAAGCTAAGTTTTTCAAGCTACTCCTACCTTGAAAAAAAGGGAAATAGGAAGCTTAGGCAAAAAACCTAGTGAGTACACATGTGTGTGCAGTGTGTCCTACATGTAAGTAAGATAAATATGCCATGAAGAAATCATGTATGATGAAAGGAGTGTAGTATGTAAGGTATGATGCCAATGCCAATACAATGCATATGCATCATAGTAATACTCCGAGTCAATGCTACCAGCATCACTAAGTCATATTTTCATTTCTCCTATACCACAGCCATAACCGTATTACACGCATCCGTAATCACATTATCATCATCATATTATCATGCCATATCATAACTGTATATCTCGAGCAAACACCGTGGTCGACACCCATGCACTAGGCACCAGCAATCGACCTCGCTACCCACCAATGGGGTTACAACCTCCATTTGGTATACTAATAGCGGACCTCGTTTGCACTTCTCTTCGCCGGCGGGTCAGACCGGTCCCTGTTTGCACCTCAACCCTTAAGCAGGTTGGATCCACCTCTTCTCAACCCGACCTCGTTAGTGGGAGTCAAATCCATGACCCATGTATCCACTCGGCCTGACGGTAAGGTATCATTAACTAGCATAGGGGTTTAGGGACTTTCAACCCAAGCGGCACATCATCCCCTACTATTTCCACACTTCCGGTGTCCCGTTCATTTTCAAGGATAACCCAAGTCATCATCATAGATGTACATTTCATCATCAAGATCCAACTCATCTTATACGGCACAACTGTGGTATTTCGATCACCATGTATGTCATGATTATGCATAAATTCAAGCAATAATGATAAGGCATACGTTTAAGGGCATGTGGTATGCATATAATGCCATGACTTTAGGGTCTTCCTAACCTTTAAGCCAAAAATGACATATAATCGTCATGTGCCACTATGAACTATATCAATCCATGGTCATGTGACTAGACTGAAGAGGACATATCTTACATATGAACAAACGTATTGAAGTATACTTGCACATACCATCATTCCATGGTGCATGAGTATGATCAATATCAACATGGTTAAATAGATGAATTTAATATGCTAGGAAGTTGAACAACATTAATCAGGATATTAAATCACATACTTCTATTAACTATAATCACTAACATCGCTAATATCATCCATAGCTATCATAATCACGAGCATTAATTGTATTTAGAATTACACCAAATCCTTCGCAAGATAGATATTCTATTAGCGGCTTTGGCCTGACATGATTTTCTTCTATTGGAACCACATAGTTATACCTTAATTGAGCCTTATGGTTAATGAGTGGTGGTGACGCAAAGTACATGCACCAAGTGGTTATGAGATGAAATGCATAGATTTAACATATAATGAATGAGCCACAGGATGGATGGTGCTGGTGAAACTTATATAATGTAGTGGGCTCATAGTAGTTCTAGAATTACCTAGCCTAATAGATAAATGGTGAAATATACAATACTTACATCAAGGTAGGGTCCATAATCAATCTGACACACATCCTAAGTTTACATACCCAAGAGGCTATACCATCAACATAGTCCACAAGTCTGAGTAATCACACAATTCTCATATGGCCACATGGTCTTATGGCCACTCCATTATCAGAAGTCCATATGGTTGAGTGGCCACACAAATGTCACTCTACTTGTAATAATAAGGGACTTAAGGTGAGATGGTTACTTATTTTTATATATATATATATATATATATATATATATAATTATACCATAGCTCGCATTGTCACGCTCCAAACTCGGAAACCAGGCTCACAAATTTTCGATCGCCGAATCCAGCGCTGACAGCCTCCATAGTACCCCATTCTTGGCTCCCGGCACCCATACACTAGGTTCCGATCTTGGGATCCTACAAGGAGGATTTCAAATATGATTTAATTCGTAATAAACATAATCATAAGCATAACCCAGAAACAATAACCACAAGAACACCATCACAAAATCCACTATGATAAAAAACTTTGAGTGAAAGTAACAAAAAACTCCAGAAGCTCGACTGCACACTCCAATTGAGGCGAGGCTATGGCTGCGTCCTGGCATCACCTGCACGCATCAATCGTGCATAAGCTTATAGAAAGCTTAGAGGGTGGTGTAAGTGTGTGCGCAATATGAGTATCCTCAGTATGCAGGGTCAGAGTAATGCGGAATCATGCTGATGAGTACATGAATGCATTCAGACGTATAAAGGCTATGCAGTGCAAGATATGAATGATATCGGCCATATCAAAACCATGCGATGCGAGATGCAACTCAAGTATGTCAATCCTCATCCAAATCCTCATACAGCTCATCAAATATCAGTACAGTTCTCATTCTGGATAATCACCGGGGTCTAGTTACCTCTACGCCAGCTTTTCACCCCTATCCGAATATACAACAGGGAGAGTGGAAGAGACCTCACTATCCACCTGCCAATATCGGGGCCCGACTCGTCGATAGCGGACCGATTCCTCAAGCTGGTCAAACTCAACCTAGAAATTGTCTCCTCACTCAGGCGGGTAACGTCACACTCCTTTCCAACTGACCACGACACAGTGGGAGACGCGACCTACTGGTATACTGCCCTCATGCGCTCATGTATCCACTCGGTCTCAATGTTGGAGTCATCCTCTGGAACTATTGGGTTTAGGAATTTTCACCCAGGGACATCTATGGCGCCCCGATGCTAGAAACAGTAATTTCTTGTATCCAATCTAGCCACCCACGATGTGTCTGTGGAGGCTATGGCTCTGATGTCGCTAGGGCATACAATAATCACAATCACACAATTGCAAGTGCATGAATCACCTTACCAGACATGCAATAATCCTGCGCGTACTGCTCGCTCATGTAGGACAACTCCGCCTATCAGGGAGCCTATAAACAATTTGCCCAAAGGCATATGCTATGATCAGTCACTCCTCATTTCAAGCATACATATGATGCGTATGGACATGAATCATGAAGTTATACTAGCATGTTATATAGTGATGAACTGTCTTCATGACGAAGATGGGCTAAACGACCAACACACAAAAAGTATGAACCTATCATTGGGCCCTAGGGAGAGTTACAATGCAGACATTTAACCAACACTGTACTTACAATGTGGGCGTTAAGCCATCATTGCTCCCAAGACATAGCCCACTATAAAGATCAACACATAAACCATGGTGGAGTCACATTACAATGGGCCTCATGTATATCCCATTGGGCCTCGACCCATGAGCCTCCAATACATCAAATGGGCCTCATAACAAGGTAGGCCTCGACATCGGGCCTCATATATCACATCAGGCCTAATCAAATGGGCTGAAACAATGGGTCGAATCAACTGGGCCAAGTCTGAGCCGAGTCAAATACATCAAATGGGCCACATCACGTGGGCCTCACATATATCAAAGTGGCCTCAACAACATACCTCATACACATTAAGGTGGGCCTCAACAACAGGCCATAAATACATCAAGATGGGCCTCATCACATACCCAAAAAGAGTCATATTGAAGGATCATTTAGACCATACCCCAAGTAACAGTGGAGATAATTTTCACTATTTAAACAATTCACAGGGGCCTATCATAAGGTTTATTTCCCACCCAATCTAATTATAAGGTCTTAAAGACCTAGATTAAAAAGGAAAAACAAATATCATATTGGTCTAAACCCTGTAGTCCAAGGGTTTTAATGGTGGACGTTCAAACCCACTGTTTCCTGAAATGTGGTCCACCTGATCCTAGATCTGTCTTATTTTTCTTTTAGTCTCAAGCCTTAATATTATCTTTCAAAATGGTTGGACGGTTTGGATGCAACACATGCATCATGGTGGGTCCCATAGGGATGAACGACATAGATAAATCACATACTTCATGGTGGAGGTCCACATTGATGAAAGGTGTGGATACAATACATACATCGGTGGGTCCCATGTGGGGCCCACCATAATGTTTATTTTCCACCCAACCTATGGATAAGGTCACACAGACCTGGGGCCCGTATGAAGAGGAAAAACAAATATCACTTGATTCAAAACCTCTCTGACCCAAAAAGGGTTTCAAGGGCAGACGTTCAATTCACCATTGTTTCCTGTGACATGGGCCACCTGGGTCACGTACACAGCTGATTTTTGGGGCAGCCCACGGTTAGAAGGAAGGCCCACTAAATGCACAGTGTTGATGTCAACACACATCACGGTGGGGCCCATAGCTGGGACCCATGCTCCCTGGCTGTTTCTCGTCCAGTGCAGAGGACACTGCTGCGCCGTCCTCTGGATGGCAGCAGCAGCAGCGTCTACTGCTGTTTATATTATATATATTTTTTGATTCCATGTATTCTTGAGGTTTTTCCTAGGTGGGGCCCGGATCAGGGAAATTCACCCCGCCCATTGGCTTTTACGGCTCAAGACAAGCTAAACAAGTCCAATATTTGGCATGTTTCGGTGTGTAGAAAGGTCAGAGTGAATTTAATGGTGAAAAACTACTGTTTTATAAGAAATGGCTTGACAGGAAATCAGATTGGCTCCATTTTTCGACTCAATGCCTAAAATGGGCTGAGGAATGGGATAGACGGTGTGGATTATATACATACATTAAGGTGGGGATTGCATGAGTGGCCCACTCCAAACTTGGCTGGTTAGTACAACCCAACATCAGTTCACACTTCACTGTTATCCACACCTCACACCACGTCAGTTCACACTTCATTGTTGAGCCACGTCCAGCGTCCCTGGATGCTGGACGGTGTGGAAATATCATAGGCATCATGGTGGGTCCCACATGGATGTGGCCCACCATGGGTGTACATATATATATATTATTATATTAATATAATATAAATATATTATATATCATTTAACCCATCTTGTGGGGCTCCCCACCGTCCCAATAGTGGACGGTGGATCTCGCCTGAAATGTGGTGGGCCACACCGTTTGATGGATGGAGTAAATTTGACACGATTCGGTGGGGCCCACTTCATTCCAGGGGGAGAGAGAGAGAGAGAGAGAGAGAGAGAGAGAGAGAGAGAGAGAGAGAGAGAGAAAGAAAAGAAAGACAAGAGAGATGGTGGTGGAGGGGCCCCGCCACTATGGGCCCCCCATGATTTCAACACATACATCAAGTGGGTCCCACAACAAGTGGGCCCTTAAAAATTGAAATTAACGGTGGATCACCCACCTATTGCACTCCTCCTTGATCCCTTGAACTCCTATGCTCCTTGCCTTCACGTTTGATGGAGGTTGATGGGTATTGGAAGGTTGAGATGAGAGATGAGAAGGTGGGCCACACTTAGCGTATGGGAGAGAGCTTGGGAAGGCTTGGAAGTATAGAAATTTTTGGGTTGCTTGGGAGTGAAGAGAGGGAATGAGAGAGAGGGAAGTGATGGGTGAAAAGGGATGGGGTGATGTGTGATGGGTGATGGGTGGAGTGATGGGTGGAAAGAGAGAGAGAGTTGACTTTGAAAATGGGAAGGGATGGGTTGTTGTACTTGGGGTAAGGTGTGTACTTGACATTGATTGATGTGACGTGTTGTAGAGATTCCCTCGAAATTGCAACGTGCGACGTTTTTTTCGAAATGAACGTGGGCCCACACCTTCTGACTTGGGTATCGGATCGATGCGTGAGTCGCAGCGTTGGAACCGTGGCGATGGCGCGGTCGTAAGGATATAAGTTTCGAGTCGAGTCGACTCTAATATGAGGGACTCGGCTTAGGATCACGCGTAAACATCGGATACGAGTCGAGGGTTGCCGGAATTCGACCGGAAGGATCAAGAAAGCCTATGGAACGGTACGGACTAGGATATGGGTCTTACAACTCTCCCCTCCAAATAAAAATTTTGTCCTCGAAATTTATACAATCATTCCAACCAGACATAACTCATAAGGAAGAAGAAACATAGCATCATCATATAAAATCAGAGACAACATACATGATACAACATATCATCAATCATCAAAGAGATGGGGATAACACTCTCGAATCTCGGCCTTGCGCTCCCAAGACGCCTCATCAACAGAATGGTGACCCCATTGAACCTTCACTATGGGAATGACCTTGGTCTGGAGGACTTGCTTCTTCCGATCAAGGATACGAACTGGCTGCTTAATGTAAGAAGCGTCCTCACGAACCTCCAACGGCTGCCAATCAATAACAGGAACTATGTCTGACCCACACTTCCTCAGCATAGAGACATAAAAAATGTTGTGGACGCCAGACAACTAAGATGGCAAGGCAAGCCGATAGGCCACGCCACCAACGCGCCCAGTGATCTCTAAAGGTCCTATGAATCTCGGGGCAAGCTTGCCCTTCTCTCCAAATCGAACTACGCCCTTCATGGGCGAGACCTTGAGATACACTTTGTCCCCTACTGCGAACTCCAAGGGACGACGTCGGCGATCAACAAAACTCTTCTGCCGGCTCTGAGCTGTGCGCATCCTCTGCCTGATGATATCGATAACCTCTGACGTTTGCTGCACAAGTTTGGGACTTAGGAGACGCCACTCTCCGACTTCAGTCCAACAACTTGAAGATCTGCACGATCTGCCATACAATGCCTCAAAAGGAGTCATGCTAATTGTCGCCTGATAGCTGTTGTTATATGCGAACTCAGCCAATCTCAGATGCTCATCCCAGCTACCCCCGAAGTCAATCACGCAGGCCCGAAGCATGTCCTCAAGGATCTGATTGACCTTCTCGGTCTGACCATCAGTCTGCGGATGGTACGTGGTGCCGAGCTGCAAAACAGACCTCATCACTCTCTGAAAGCTCCTCCAAAATTGAGACGTGAACCTCGAGTCTTAGTGAGAAACGATTGAGACTGGAACGCCGTGCAGCCTCACAATCTCCTCGATGAATAATCTCGCAAGCTGGTCCAAAGGCCATGTAACAACCCGGATTTTTTCTCAACCTGGAATTAGACGTCCTTAGGCGATGAGTCAATCCTAACATAGGTTTAACTTCTCAAACACTCAATTAAAGCCTCAAATCCCTTTTCAAACCATTTTCTTCACAAATTCCACCCTTCACCACCTTGATCTTTCAATTTTTCAAAGTACTTTCACCCTAGACACTATCTTAAACTAGCTAAGTAGTATAACTTGGATCACTTTATATACAAACTACAAAGGACTAAGTACCACCTCAGACAGAAATCTTACAGGACTAAATCCTTTAGAAATTAGGCGAGATTTAGCTAGTTTTAAACTAGAGTGCCTGTGAAATTAGCACCAATCACTTTAAATACGATCTGCAAGACCCAAAACTTGTAAAATCATTGACGCTAGGTTACCCTAAAATCTAGGATCAATCTCATTACCTGGCTGCTCTCGGGGGCATCTCGAAACTTCGTATCAAATCTGGACCGCACGTCGAAAGTCCGATTAACACGAAGTTAAGGAATTAGGACCGCCTTGCTGGGCTTGACAACCATCTCGGAAATCAAATCCAGATAGTGTCCCAGCGCTATTCGCTTGAGCTCGGAGTGAAGAGTGTGAGAAATGTGAAATTATTTCAAAATAAAATATCTTGAATAGTAATCTTGCACCTCTCGCTTGCGGATCAGTTTTAAGCAACCAGACCGTCAGAATCAGACCAAATTACACCCTCAGATCAGGAGAAATTTCATACACATTTACATGTACTCGGAATTTCCGATCGAGATCCGCTGACCATTGAACTGAAACTGGTCCGCCACGCGTGATCTGGAAATCCCACTGAAACGAAAACTTAACTAAACGTAGATCCAGCGTTAGTGAGCTTAAGTCCGACCTTTGGCTCGAGGAGGCCCACCAGAAGTCCTCCGTTGAGCTGAAACTGACCCGTTTTGGTTATAACCTAAGTATACTTTGACCTGGAGTCTATGTCGGTGAGTTTTTAGACTATATAAGGAGCTTAAACCCTCTCTCATTGCAGCCAAACGAATTTGAGAGAAACCCTAGAGAGAGAAGAGAGAAAAGAGAGAAAGTGTGGGAGCAGTGGGAGATTCTCCCTGCCACTCTTCCCTGTCGGTCCATGAGCTCCACCACTCTGTTCTAATCGCTTTCCTGGCAATTCCGGTGTCATTTCTAGGTAAGAAACCCTAACCCTAACCTGATTTGGATTTGATAGTTGTAGGTTATAAAATAGCTAACCTATTTCATTCTATAGGTTGCCAAACTGCTATATACGAAAGCTTAGCGAACCTATCGCCTCCGTTACGATTCTACGACAAAAAGTGAGGACTTTAGGTGTATAGGTTATGGTTTTCAACGCTTTCAATGTCAGATAATGATAGATTCATGATCTACATGCAATTGCACATGTACAAAGTGCTGTCTGTTTTTTTGTTTCGATTAAAGATGAAAAATATGGAATTCTACATACTCTAGGTATTTGTAGAAAGTACCGTATACGTATAAATTTTGGAAATATGTTTGACATGATTATTTGTTGTATGAATATATTATAGATGGATAAAATACTTGTTTGGCGAAAGGACTCGCCCTAATACATGTTTTGCTAATATACACTATGCATGTAGAAATAGTGTATTCTAGAAAGTACTGTATACATATAAATTTTAGGAATATATTTGTCATGATTATTTGCTGTATGAATATATTATACATGGATAAAATACTTGCTTGGCGAAGGGATAGCCCTAATACATGTTTTGCTAACATACACTATGTATGTTATAATGGTGCATTCTAAGTGTTTGTGAATATGACCGAATGAGTATAGAATTCTCATTCGTGCTAGCCATGACTAATTGTCATGGATATATGATTGTTGTATTGGCGATACCCCTTCGACGAAAGGATTTGCCCTGAATCACGCCACGGCCACTATACGTTATATGTGTTGAAATGTGTAGCCCAAGTGTTTGTGAAAATGTTCAAATGAATATGGAACTTGGATTCCTACTTTCCATGACTATCCGTCGTGGGTGTACGCGTGTTATGATTGGGGTAACTCTTTAGTGAAAGGATTTGGCCTAATGCCTATGTGATCAACATATGTCATTATGTTGATGTATGTATTCTAAAGTGTTTGTTGAAATGTCTGAATGAGTAGTAGTTAGTAAATTGTAATGTATAAGGGTGTTGAGATATGATTCTCAACTCCTTTAACTATGTGTATGATTTCCTTGGATAGCTGTGTGATTAGGAATTGAATATGTACAAATTCATGCTTGTGTTGTGCTTCATAACATGCTCAACTGATTGTATGATTTTATCTATGTAATGCATATGTTTAAATTCATGTTTACGTTGTATGATCCGTCATGGGTGATGGAGGAGTGGTGTAACGATTCCGTGCAACAGCCCTATACGGATAATATCAGACTTTGATGGTATGATTTGGAATCTTGATCCATTATTGCTTTAACTGTTCTGTAATTGATTGTATTTGGGGCTATGATGATAGTCCAGGCAATCGGTAACGGGATTGAATTCGTGGCTGAGAATCATTTGCCACGTGAGATGTGTTCGACGAACCCGAGTCGTACTTCGGTTGGCGATAGTGGTTGGCCACACGAAGTGCTTATGCACTTCATGTCGTTCAACTTGTTGTGCGCTCGAGCTAGCCGAGCTCGTCAAGTAACCCGATCTGTCTAATGTATGTTCACCATGTTTGGATGTTACTGCTTGAACCTTGGGTACCAAACTTACCAGTGAAATCCCTTTTAACCATGGTACCTCGATTCGCTAAGACTCATGAGCCGGGCATGGTGGTATGGGACACCGTGGTCGAGCTGTCGGCCTACGCTGGGGCCACGTACCTCCCCTTAGTGACCAGTGAGCAACCAGACTCGTGAGCCGATTATAGTGGTATGGGACACTATATTCGTGTTGTCGGCCTACATTGATAAGGTGATAGGGGAGCGGTGTAACCTTTGTGCGTAACAGCCCTGACAGCCCTTTGTAGTGACCTCGAGCATACTCTGAAATCGCGGTGAGCCTTAGAGTTTTGCCGCGGTGTATAGAGTATGAACTAGGCCTGTTTCTGTATAGTGATCAATCGTTAAAGAGGTGATGGGGGAGTGGTGTAACCTTTGTGCGTAACAGCCCTGGCAGCCTTTGCAGTGACATAGAAAACACACCATCGTCTAAGATTAACTAAGATTGACGACCCTAGAATGGATCATGTTTGGGAATGATACAAGGGAGGTACCTTAGTTTCCCAATCCTGCTGTTTGAAATGGACTAATAAATACTGGGTAATCATGCTCATCATGCATTGCATGTGCCTGAAAGATGTGGAGCACTGAGGGATGAAAGCATGCCACGAACGTAAGATGGTGTCGCACGAGGGAGGGTGTGGTGAGGGCATCCATCATGACTACATTCATACTTGCATTAATAAGAGTAGTTAGAAGTGTTTGATTTTACTGCTTTATCATTACTACTTGACTGTATTGATAACATGTTAACCTATGCTTTATTGTTCCACTGAGTTAGCTACTCACTCCCACGTTATGGGACGGTGTTTGCAACACCAACCAGATTTGTTGAGTTTCAGGTGATGGCGATGCTTATGAAGAAGAGCCGGACTACTATTATGATGTTGAGGAGGAGTTCTCCTACATGTAACTCTCTGACAGGTCTATGAAGACCTGGTATTGTACCGACGGGGCTATGGTACTTGGGATAGAAGACATTACACTTCCTCACATTTGGTATATTTTAGAACTGTACTTGTAATTATTTAACCTGGTAACATTATCACACTCTGGAGACTCACCACAATTTATATATGTTATATATCTATCACAGTCTTCCGCTTGTAAAATTTAACTGTCTCCGGAGTATGATATGCTGTTTTGGCTTAATCTCACTCATGTTCAATGCACTAATATAGGCAAATTCAATCATCATTCATTTTGTTGCATAAGTGATGTTCTAGAACTCGAGAGTTGAGTTACTGCTCGACCCCCGATTTTCGGGATGTTACAGGCCAAGTCGCACGAATTGCAAGAAAGTGTGCCGACTTCGTCATATGATCAACGACGAGTCCAGATGACGTCATGACCGCGCTGAGTCCTCGGTAAACCCATTATAAAATCGGTAGATACGTCCTCCCACTTCCACATCGGGACGCTCAACGGCTGTAATAGACCATGAGGTCTCTGATGATTGACCTTGATACGCTAGTATGTGTCACACTCGGCCACAAAACTGGCCATCTATTGCTTCATCCCCTCCTAAAAATACTGTCTCCTCATATCACGATACATCTTCGTCGAGCTAGGGTGGATAGAAAACCGAGATTGGTGTGTCTCGGTTATAAGATCTCTGCGCAACTCAGGAATATCCGGGACACACATTCGGCCTCTGAAGCGAAGTCCACCATCAGAACCAATCTGTAATCCGTCTGACCCTCAGATGCTGCCTCTGCTTGATAATCCTGTAACGACTCGTCTGTCTACTGAGCCTCAATCACCCTTACGACAAGAGAGGGTTGAATCGACAGGCTCGATAGCTGAACGATAGAAAACTGCAGACCAAAATCGAAGTCGTGCTCTGCTATATCCTCGAGCATCCCCCACTCCTGAATCATCATGTGTGCCACCAAGCCTTGTGCCTGATGGCTGAGGGCATCCGCCACCACATTCACCTTGCCTGGGTGGTACTGGAGATCAAAATCATAGTCCTTCAGAAGCTCCATCTAACGTCTCTGCCTCATGTTCAGCTCAGACTGAGAGAATAGATACTTCAAGCTCTTGTGGTCAGAGAAGAACTCGAACCTGACCCCATAAAGATAGTGTCTCCGCACCTTTAGTGTGAAGAAGACTGCTGCTAGCTCTAAATCATGCGTGGGGTAGTTCAGCTCATGGACCTTGAGCTGACGAGACGTGAAGGCTACAGGCCTGCTGTGCTGCATCAGGACAACACCTAAACTAATATGTGAGGCATCGGTAAATA
This sequence comes from Magnolia officinalis, assembly GCA_021015155.1. Classification (NCBI taxonomy): domain Eukaryota; kingdom Viridiplantae; phylum Streptophyta; class Magnoliopsida; order Magnoliales; family Magnoliaceae; genus Magnolia; species Magnolia officinalis. Next base: position 10,724 of record JAJHSJ010001892.1, on the reverse strand, counting down.
CAACAAATCCATCACTCCCAGAGGAAAGAGTGAGGACAGGAGTGGACGTGAGACGGTCCTTTAGCTCCACGAATGCCTGCTCACATACGTTAGTCCAAACAAAATCTGCACCCTTTCGAGTCAACCTGGTCAACAGGGCCGCGATACGGGAGAAGCCCTCAATGAAACGCCGATAGTATCCCGCTAAACCAAGGAAACTACGGATCTTGGACGCAATAGTGTGCTGGCCCCACTGACGCACTGCCTCAACCTTCGAGGGGTCCACTGCGACACCCTCCCTCGTTACCACGTAACTAAGGAACCTCACCTCCTCCTGCCAAAACTCGCACTTTTTTAGCTTCGCATATAGCTGGTGGGCATGGAGGGTCTGTAGTGCGATCTCTAGATGCTGCGTATGATCTTCACGGGTCCTCGAATATATTAGAATGTCGTCGATGAAGACCACAACAAACTGATCGAGATATGGACGGAAGACCTCGTTCATCAACTACATGAAGACCGTGGGTGCATTAGTCAGTCCGAAGGACATGACCTGAAACTCAAAATGACCATAGTGCGTCCTGAAAGCTGTTTTCGGGTGTCTTCCTCTGGGACCCGAATCTGATGATAACGGGAATGCAAGTCAATCTTCGAAAAGAACTATGCACCTTGCAGCTGATTAAATAAATCCTCTATCCTCGGGAGCGGGTACTTGCTCTTGATCATGACCCAGTTGAGCTCGTGGTAATCCACGTATAGCCTCAACGAGCCATCCTTCTTCCTGACGAAGAGTACCAGCGCTCCCCACGGGGAACTGCTCGGACGGATGAATCCCAATTCATGCAACTCGTTTAACTGTTACTGCAGCTCACATAACTCCATCGGTGCCATACGGTACGGGGCTTTCGAGATAGGTGCGGTACCGGGCACGAGATCAATCTGAAACCAATATGCCGACGTGGCGGCAACCCCGGAATCTCCTGGAACACGTCGGGGAAATCACAAACAATCGACACTTGGTCAATATATGCTGCAACTGGCTCCTCAATGACGTAGGACATCAAACATGACAACGGCTCTCCTTTAGGCTTGGCGACGAACTGAAACTGCGGCAAGCCCGGTATGCAGAACGTGACTGTCCTCGTGGAACAATCTAAGATAACGTGGTACTCGGCAAGACAATACATGCCCAAGATAACGTCGAAATCTAACATCGGCAGCACAAATAAGTCGGTGGGCAAGAAAATCTGTCCCACTAACACGGGGCAAGACGAACAGAAGCAGCCTAATACTATAGTCTTCCCCAAAGGCGTCGATTCGGTCAATCCCTCACTAGCAGACTCTGTCGGTAATCCAATCGATCGATAAAAGTCTTTAGACATGAATGAGTGGGAAGCACCGGAATCAAATAATACTTAGGCGATGCATACAAAGACTGAAAGTATACCCTCAACGACTCCTCCAGATGACTGCGGGTCCTGCTGAGCCACATAAAATCTGGCCTGAGCTGGCTGGGGAGGTGCCTGTCCCCTTGGAGGTTGTACTGCTGCTGATGTCGCTGAGGTGCTCGAAACTGCTGCGGTCTCGGAGGCGGGTGCTGATGCTACTGCTGAAGGGGTCTTGGTGGTGAGATCTGCTGTCACTGCTGCTGCGAAGGCTGTTGCGGTGCTCTCAACTGTTGTTGTGGAGGCTGGTGTGGTGCTCTTAACTGTTGCTGCTGAGGTCGGGGAAACTCCCACCTACGGTGTCCTATCCCACTGCATCCATAGCAGGTATCAGAAAGCCGTCTCTGAGGTGATGCGGCCGGAGGTGCTGATGGTGCTACTGGTGCTCTAGAGGATGGGTGACTCATGTACCTCTGCGTTCGTCGATGCTGCTAGGAGCTACTAGAGGGGGCCTGCCTCTTCCGACCCCTCCTCTGATCTCGATCGCTCTGCCCGCCGGCTCACTCAGTCTCATAAATCTGAGCCCTCCGCACTACCGCCTGAAAAGTTGGGAGCTCATACCCAATAACATGGCCTCAAAGGCCGTAACGTAAGTCGTTCTCGAAACGGCCGGCCTTCCGCCCCTCATCATCAACTAAATATGGTGCGAACCTCGATAGCGCCACAAAACAGGCCACGTACTATGCCACAGACATGTCTCCTTGCACCAAAGTCTCGAACTCTAACACTCGCTGCCATCGAATGTGGTTGGAAAAGTACTGCTGGTTGAATCAGTCCATAAAATCCTTCCATGTCCATACGAAATCTGGCCCTTTAACACGAGTGATAGAGGTCCACCAATGCTCGGCCTCTCCCTGGAGAAGAAATACAACCAATCGGACTTGCTGCTGGGTCGTACATGCCATCATATAAAAAATCTTCTCCATATTGGAGCGTCATCTCTCGGTTGCAGTCGGATCTGGCTCGCCCTGGAAATGCAGATGATCGAGCTGTCTGAACTCTCAAAGAAGGGCGCCTGCACGCTCCTGCTATGCCTGTGCTGGTGAAACAACTGGGCATCTGCCTTGTCTCTGAAGCGCAGCCGTCATAGCCTGTAACATCTGTTGTAACTGAGAGGCGCTCACAGGTACGGTCGGACCCGCACCGGTCTCAGGTGGAGGAATGACATCCTCAAGCTAGGGAACAGGCATCTTTGGGGGTGGAACGGGAGTCCCAGGTGATAAAGTTGGAGCCTCAGGTGGTGGAGCGGGAGTCGATCGGGTCACTCTCCTACGTGACATGTCCTATAGAAAAGAACAAAGGCGCCTATCAATCCTTGAAAACTCCCAAGGCACGTTAGGGGACTAAATCGGAAGGTTACGCACTCAGAACCTAATTGACCTAAACTCATACTAGACATGTGATGTTGTTCTGAGTTGTTCCCAAGTTATGCTCTGATACCAACTTCTGTCACTCCCCAAACTCGAAAACCGGGCTCACAAAATTCCCGATCGTCGAATCCGGTGCTGACAGCCTCCATAGTACCCCATTCTCAGCTCCCGACACCCATACACCAGGTTTCGATCCTGGGATCCTACAAAGAAGATTTCAAACATGATTTAATTCATAATGAGCATAACCATAAGCATAATCCACGAACAATAACCACAAGAACACCATCACAAAATCCACTATGATGAAATACTTTGAGTACAATGTGTATAAAAGGGAAATACAAGATAATGAAAGTAACAAAAAACTCCAAAAGCTCGACTGCACACTCCAACTGAGGCGAGGCTATGGTTGCTTCCTAGCGTCACCTGCACGCATCAATTATGCATAAGATTATAGAAATCTTAGAGGGTGGTGCAGGTGTGTGCGCAATATGAGTGTGCTCAGTTTGCAGGGTCAGAGTAATGCATAATCATGCTGATGAGTACATGAATGCATTCAGCCGTACCAAGGCTATGCGGTGCAAGATATGAATGTTATCGGCCATATCAAGACCATGCGATGCGAGATGCAACTCAAGCATGTCAATCCTCATCCAAATCCTCTTACAGCTCATCAAATATCAGTACAGTTCTTATTCTAGATAATCACTGGGGTCTAATACAATCTACGCCAGCTTGTCGCCCCTATTCGAACGCACAACTGGGAGAGTGGAAGAGACCTCACTATCCGCCTGCCAATATCGGGCCTAGCTCGTCGATAGCGGACCGATTCCTCAAGCTGGTTAAACTTAACCTAGAAATTGTCCCCTCACTCAGGCGGGTAAGGTCACACCCCTTTCCAACCGACCACGACACAGTGGGAGACGCGACCTTCTGGTATACGGCCCTTGCATGCTCATGTATCCACTCAGTCTCGACGTTGGAGTCATCCTCTGGTACCATTGGATTTAGGGATTTTCACCCAGAGACATCTATGGCGCCCCGATGCTAGAAACAGTAATTTTCGGTATCCAATCCAGCCACCCACGATGTGTTTGTGGAGGCTATGGCCCTCATGTCACTAGGGCATATAATAATCACAATCACACAAATGCAAGTGCATGAATCACCTTACCAGACATGCAACAATCCTGCGAGTACCGCTCGCTCATGTAGGGCAACTCCGCCTATCAGGGAGCGCATAAACAATTTGCCCAAAGGCATATGCTATGATCAGTCACTCCTCATATCAAGCATAATATAATGCATATGGACATGAATCATGAGGTTATACTAGCATGTTATATAGTGATGAACTGTCTTCACAACGAAGATGGGCCTATACGACAAACGCACAAAAGTATGAACCTATCATTGGGCCCTAGGGAGAGTTATAATGCGGACATTTAACCAACACTGTACTTACAATGTGGGCTTTAAACCATCATTGCTCCCAAGGCATAGCCCGTTATAAAGATCAACATATAAACCATGGTGGAGTCACATTACAATGGGCCTCATGTACATCAAATGGGCCTCGACCCATGGGCCTCCAATACATCAAATAGGCCTCATAACATGGGTCTCGTATATATAAAGGTGGGCCTCGACATCGGGCCTCATATATCACATCGGGCCTAATCAAATGGGCCGAAACAATGGGTCGAATCAACTGGGCCAAGTCGAATGAGCCGAGTCAAATACATCAAATGGGCCACATCATGTCGGCCTCATATATATCAAAGTGGGCCTCAACAACATACCTCATATGGATGGAGGGGCCTCGCCACTATTGGCCCCCCATGATTTCAACATATACATCAAGTGGGTCCCACAACAAGTGGACCCTTAAAAATTGAAATTAACGGTGGATCACCCACCTATTGCCCTCCTCCTTAATCCCTTGGACTCCTATGCTCCTTGCCTTCACTTTTGATGGAGGTTGATGGGTATTGGAAGGTTGAGATGGGAGATGTGAAGGTGGGCCACGCTTAGCTTTTGTGAGAGAGCTTGGGGAAGCTTGGACGTATGAAAATTTTTGGGTTGCTTGGGAGTGAAGAGAGGGAATGAGAGAGAGAGGGAAGTGATGGGTGAAAAGGGATGGGGTGATGTGTGATGGGTGATGGGTGGAGTGATGAGTTGTAAGAAAGGAATGGGTGGAAAGAGAGAGAGAGAGAGAGAGAGAGAGAGAGAAAGAGATGACTTTGGGAATGGGAAGGGATGAGTTGTTGTACTTGGGGTAAGGTGTGTACTTGACATTGATTGATTGATTGATTGATGGGACATGTTGTAGAGATTCCCTCAAAGTTTGCAACGCGCGGCATTTTCCTCGAAATGAACGTGGGTCCACATCTTCTGACCTGGGTATCGGATCGGTGCGTGAGTTGTGGCGTTGGAACCGCGGCGACTTCTCACTCGCAAGAATACAAGTTTCGAATCGAGTTGACTCTAATATGCTGGACTCGACTTAGGATTACGTGCAAATGTTGGATACGGTCGAGGGTTGTCGAAATTCGACCGGAAGTATTACTGAAGCATATGGAACGGTGCAGAGTAGGATACGGGTCTTACACGCATAATGGGGCAACCGCTTTACTAAACCTTCACATAGTCAGGTGGCCAGTACCATAATTTCACATAGTTTAGCAGCCACCTAAACACCACATGATTATATGGTTGGGCCACACATTCCCCACATACCCCCATGATTTACGGCTATCCACGTCATGCATGATCACAAGATTTATGAGCTACATATTCAACACCATTTTGCCAAATCTAAATGGCATTCATCCCGTCAGTGATCATATGGTTAAGGGCCAAAAAAATCATAAATCCACTTAGACTAGTAGTCACACAATTGTCCCAAATTCATACAGTTAGGTGGGTTATAAAAATCACGCACTCACATGGTGTGGTGGCCCACACAACTTCCACCAATCCACACGACTAGTTGGGCCACCCAAAATCCCAAATTCTATGGTATAGTGATCCACATGATTTCTACCAACTGACGGTCTAAATGATGAATAACCATTACAATGGGTACCATGGAAACGACTTAGATTGCAATAAATATATAGGCAGCCCCATACTCTAAAATGATCTAACAAAATAGATGAATGACTGGTAAAACATGTATATTAGGTGGCCCATGATCGGTTAAAAAGGATAGATGGATAGATTTCTCACAAACATTATTACAGCTCTAGAGAATATTTAACGGTGGACAAGTGATCAATATTGCTCCTGTGGCATGAGATTTGGATTTGACTAGTCTATGGGTCCATACCCTAAAATGATAAGGATAAACCGATGAATGGAATGGATCTACATCATACTACAAGGTGGAGTCCATGGTCAAGGAAGGGTCCCAGCATATAGGGGGCACACTAGAGCCTAAGAATTTTCAATGGTTGTTACCACTGTTTCTACTTGCAGCGTGGCCCACCTAAAATTGAGTTCTACTTCATCTTGTGTCCACGGGCAGGAGGTGGGCCCACTTCCCAAGTGACTAGAAAATATAGGCAGTTTGGGTATACAATACATGCACCTAGGTGGGCTCCACATGCATCACGTTATGTTCAGTGAAGTTTTCATTGGTAAGCATGCAATTCCCTTTCCTTATTAATATTATTATATTTTGTATAATTGTGGGTCCCATTGACATGGTGGGGTCCACCCCATAAATAGTTTGTAAAACAAACAACATCATAGTTGATACCACCCACTAGATGAATGACATGGCTATAAGGTACGTACGTCGGGTGGGGCCCGCAACACATGGATGGTCTAAATGATGGACGACTTGGATATTAAATACATGTAACGAGTTGGCTTCGCTGTCCAATGACCGACCTAACTTTGGTGGCAGTTACACATCACGGTAAAACTCAAGGAATTTAATGGTAGGGATTTTTATTCCCACCGTTTCTTATAGTGTGGTCCACGTAAAGTGTGGATCTGCCTCATTCTTTTACTCATGTCTTAAAATAATCTAAAGGAGTGGATGAATGGCCCAGATATACTTTCATCACCAAGGTGGGCCCTAGAAAAATCTGAGCGTTTTGAGTACAATTTCCACTGTCCAAGTGGTATGGCCTGCATGAGTTTCTAATGGGCCTGATTTTTTATGTCATGCAATGGATGGGGCTGGTAAGATGGATGAACGGTGTGAATTTAGCACATACATCATGGCGGGGCCTGGGGCTTAAAATCAAGTCAATCCGTGGCTCTTGTGAGCCACACCACACACAAAGTTTGAGAGGGTTATCCTCCATTAAAACATTCATAATCATTTGTTGGGCCACCGGGACGTGATTCACGAATCCAGCCCATCCATTATGTGTGTCCCACTTGGTTGAGGGGTCAGTCTAAGTTTCAGATGCATCCAAATTTTATGTGGGCCCCAACAAGTGCCCTTATATGTTTTAGGCATGTCTTCACATGATTTTTGATGGTGTGGGCCACCTGAGTTCCGTGTACGGCTGATTTTTGGGGAGACCCATTATCTAGAGGGGGCCCATCAAATGCACGATGTATATGCTCGACATACATCATGGTGGGACCTGTGGTAGGGTCCACCGTCCCTGTCTATGTTTTCAAGTAGCAGGACACTGCTTGCTACAGCGTCCTCTCGACACTGTTAGCAACAGGGTCCAACATCCTTTTGCTTATTTATTTATTTATTATTATTTTTATTTTTTTATAGTTTTTCATAGGTAGGGCCCACATGAAGACGATCCAGTCCATCTGTTAGATTTTATGACTCGTGACAGATCCAACAAGCCCAATATTGAGCATTTTTTGGCTCACAGAAACATCACAGCGGGCCCTAACAGTTTATTACCATTGATACGATCTTTTTTATTGTGTGGCCTACCAGAGATTTGGATTGGCTTCATTTTTTTGTCTCAATGCCTAAAATGATCTGGGAAATTGAATGGACGGTGTGGATCAGATACATACATCATGGTGGGGCCTGTTGTGGGTCCACACTCTCCCTCTTATAACAAGCAACAGGGACGCTGCTTGCTACAGACGCTGACAGCAACAACGTTCACTCTCGTCTCTTTTTTTTTATTATTTTTTTTAATTTTTATTTTTATTTTTATTTTGAACTGTGCATGCGTGTGCATGGGTGTGTGTGAGTTTGGTTAGCCCAATGGCCCATGCTTGGATGGTTAGATGACTATAAAGATCATAATGGGGCCATGTTTTGTTGACCAAGCTCATATTTATGTTTTCTCTTCATCCACATCCTTATGACCATATACCCATGTATGATGGTTAGTTTACATCATGGTGGGCCCACAGCTAGTAGGTCCCAGACAACCTTTAGATTAAGCTAATATTTGTTTCATAACATCATTTATATGTGTATAACAATATATCACAATGGGCCCTATCATCAATGGGTCCTACATCATCATTGTCATTATCATCACATCATCACCATAATTAATCATCCAATAATCAAGAAAGAAAATAAACCATAAGAGTGGAGGGGGTGTACTCACTTGATGGACTAGATGGATGATTGAGATGGATGGAAGGGATGAGATAGATGGAGTGATGGCCCATTAAGATAACTCTCTCTCTCTCTCTCTTCTCGCTCTCTCTCTCTCTCTCTCTCTCTCTCCTTATTGTAGAAAATGGTGAAAATGCTAAGGGATGGAGGGGGGTATTGGTAGAGAAATGGATAAAAATTTGGTTTGGTTAGGCTAATGTGATTAATGTTAGCTTAGGCTAGGATTATGGGAATTTATGCATGATTAGGATTAATGGTGGATTAAAGGGGCATGGGATGACATGTGTGTGATAATGTCATACATAGGGTATGGTATGGAGAGAAGTTGACTTTGGGGAGCACATGAGGAGGGATGCATGAGAGGGTGACATCACACACATGGTAGAGATTCTCACCCATGTGTGGCATGTGCATGTGTGCATGGCATATGTTGTGCACATGTGTGAAATTGAGTATATGGCACCATGCACACATGATAAACTAACAATTGTTCGCGGCGTATCTCATTAACGGAGTGTCATATAGACGCACGGGTGGTACCTACGCGATCGCGGCGATGGGGCAGTTGATATGAAATCGGTTTTGAAGCCTTAGGGTTCCAGTCATTCAGGTGTGCAATATGCACGGCTAGTCCAAGTTTGGCTAAGGACGTCGATCATCGTGCACATAGGCATAGAAAATTGTATGGAATGAACGGGGTCTTACAAGTTAAATTGACTAAATTATCATCATATTATATGCTTAGGTTATAGAAGTATATACAATTGCAACATGATTCATACAAGTTAAAAATCATCCATAATCATGTGTTAGAATATGATACAATGGAAAAAATTGCTTTTATCATTTGAACTTTGGAATTATTTTGAAATATACAATATAAAATTCTCATATATTATGGGATTACAAATGAATTATAATCACTTAGAAAATAACTAGAGTGACATGTAGTTCTGCAAATCTTAATTAAATTGAACTTGAGCTTCAATAATGTTAAGTTTGGCATCAATGATAAGCCTGGCTTGATCTATAGTGCCTGCAAGCTCTTGCTCTAAAGAAACAATGTCGGTCTATTTTTTTAAAAGCTCGAATTCCTTAAGCTCAATTATGCTAATATTTTTAACAATATATGCCCTGATCTTTCTTAGCTTCAACTCTTCAGCTTACTTTTAAGTGTCAATACTAGCAATTTGTTTGTTAATAGCAGCCAAAGTCTGTTCGGAAGCCCTGCTGGTCTTGAAGTGTAACGCCCTGAAAATCGGGGGGTCGAGCAAGCCTCAACTCCCAAGTTCCAACTATCACTTATGCAACATGGATAAAGATGATTAAATGTTGTCTTGTTAGTGCATTAAACATGAATGAGATTAAGCCAAATCGCCAAAACATAATCCGGGACAGTTGTAATACACAAGCAGAGACTGAAACAAACAGTATAACTTATAAACCAGTATAGGTCCCCAAAGTATGTAGCGTTGCCAGGTTAATAATTATAAGTATTGTGTCAAATACAAAAATGTTCAAAATGGTAGTCCTCTACAAAAGTTGAACCCTGAAGCCCATCGATTCAGAATGGCTCACATGAACCCGCCTGAATACTGCATATACGAGATGCCTCCTTGTCATCACAAAAGTCAGGCTCCGCTTAGGGTCGTGTCGTCATTTGCAATCAAGACAGAGTCTGGTTGGTGTTTAAACACGTCCCGTAACGTGGGAGTGAGTGATCAACTTAGTGGAACAATAAAACAAAGGTTAACATGTGATCAATTCAGTCAAGCAGTAATGATAACACAATATAGTAATCAAAGTCCTAAGTACTCTTGTTAATGCGAGAATGATATGAAATAATGATGCATGCCCTCGCCTACGCTCCCTCAGCGACTTCATCTCACGATCGCGCATGCAACCCTTCCTCAGTGCTTGACCTGTTACGCCAAAAGCACACGTAATGCGGTGCATGCACATGATTACCAAGTTCTATTAGTCCTTTTCATACAGCAGGATTGAGAAACTAAGGTGCCTCTCTTATGTCATTTCCTAAACAATGATCCATCCTAGGGTCGTCAGTCCTAGTAACTCTCATACGATGTTGCGGCTCTAGGTCGCTGCAGAGGTCTCGTCACCTGATCAGTGCAAGCCTAGTTTATATTCTGATTACTACGAAAGGCTCGTCGCCTCAACGCAGGTTCAGAGTATGCTCGAGGTCACTACAAATGGCTCGTCACCCTTATCAGTGTAGGACGACAGCTCGAATACAGTGTCCCATACCACCGTATTGGCTCACGAGCTTTGGTTTGCTCACTGGTCATTATGGGTGGGCTCGTCGCCCCGGCGTAGGCCGACAGCTCGACCAGGTGTCCC
>JAJHSJ010000118.1:0-50861 GCA_021015155.1 Magnolia officinalis | reverse complement strand
GGGGTAGGACGCAATCCGCGTCCAGCATTCACACGGTATTTAAAAAATTAAAAAGCCTTAACGGATGAAACTACTTGCGTGAATTCACTCTAACTCTTTTCATCCTGACAAGACACATCAGACGAATGGATTGATAGAATATAAACATTACGTAGGTCTTACATGAAACTAACATTTGAAGTCCTATCGGACTGTTTCCTGTATCGTGGCCTAATCATTCTTGAATGGTCATAATTTTTAAATTCAATGGTTAAAATGAGACAGCGTACCTGATGGACGGAATGGATCTAATGAAAGTTAGATGCACGAGGCTTTTGGATCGAAAAAGTAACCCCCTAGGTACCAAGCGCGACTCCCGACCAAAAGACCTCACGAGACTTCTCGTAAAGGTAAAAGCGTAATTCCGCCATTCGCAGCAGGTCGCCGCGCTTTCGCGAGGACGGTTTCAGACTGTCAGTCATTTCTCAGGTAGAAAAAGGAAGGCAGCCTTTGTTACTCACGGACACAAAAAAGTTCGTTTCCTCCAGCTAAAATGAAGAACGTGACATACGTGTATTATATGCAGCCAGTAGGGGTGCACATTAGCCGGTAGAACCGTGGAACCGGACCGGAACCGTTGGATCGGTCCGGTTTGGGTCCGGTTCTGGACAGCACCGGTTCCGGTTCCGGTTCCAAAATTGCGAGAACCGTTGGATACGGTTCGGTTCCGTTTAGGGGCAGGAGAACCGACCCGAACCGTGGAACCGTGGTCCCTACCTCTTCTTACGCGTTGCTAAGAAGGATGAGCGGAGTAGATCTCCGAGAATGCCTTCAGAAGTAGCCCACCTATTTTTTTTTTTCAAAATATCCAAACAGTGAAAAACGTCCAGGGACGGACGTGATGGATTGGTTTTGACAGTGGCCCCCACCCATCATCCCTTTTCATGATTTGGACCGTCCAATGTGTCCCAGAGGGCGGCTTGACCCTCGCCTAGGTGGCGGAATTGCAGAAGATGAAAAACCCAGAACCGTGGAACCGATCCGGAACCAAACGGTTTTCACGGTCCGGTTCTGGTTCGGTTCTAGTGTGTGCTAACGTTCGGTTCCGGTTCCGAAAATCCCAGAACCGTTAGGAACGGTTCGGTTCCGTTTACCCCGGAACCGGACCAAACCGGACCGTGTGCACCCCTAGCAGCCAGTCCATCTGATGGAGCCCACGGTCGAGATACTTAAAGTTAAAAAAGGGTCTAGTTAGATGGGATGTGGATTGCGTGGTGACCCTGCCACCGTCCGGAAGCGGAATGGCTGGTGTACCACACGTCAGCTATATAGCTGATGTAGATACGTGTTGCGCGAAGACGAGCGCCGACGCTCATCCAGCTCCGAGTTGTACGAACGGTTCAAAGGAGATCAAAGTTACATGGGCCCACAATGATGTATTTATTATATCCACACCGTTCATCCATTTTTTGAGATCAATTTAGAGCATTATACAAAAAAAATAATCATATCCAAAGCTCAAATGGACCACACCAAAAATAGCATCGAGGATCTTGATTTCACCGTTGAAAAATTCGTAGGGCCCACCATAACATTTAATTTTCATCCAATCTGTTAATAAAGTAAAAAATAAATGGATGAAGAGGAAAAACAAATTACATATTGATATGAAACTTCTTTGACCCCAAAAGGGTTTCAATGGTATACGTTCAATCCCTAACTGCTTTTTCAGTGTGGTCCACTTGATATTTAGATCTGTATTATTTTTCAGCTCAAGCCTTAAGATGAGCTCCCCAAATGGATGGACGGTTTGGATACAACACATACCTCATGATGGGACCCACAGAATTTGCTGACATCAATACACCAGTTATATTGATGGTGTGTTGTACACCAGCTAATCCGCTTCCTCCACGTCCATGGTGATGGCAGGATTGGATGGACGCGGACTGTATACTACCTCCGTCCCTAGCTCCGAATGGCAGTTCTGTGGGTGGGCTCAGCATTACGTATGTGTACATCTAAACCATTTATCTCTTTTCTCATATTATTTTACAGCATCAAAACAAAAATTAGGCAGATCCAAAGAACAAATGGGGCACACCATAGATGACTTTTGCTAACTCTCATTTAATGCTTTGTGCATTTTAATGCAATCATACTTATTATTTGGTGTGGTCCACTTGTTCGTTGGATCTACCTTATTTTTGTGCTCATGCCTAAAAATAATACGAGAACAGGTTCGTTGGATCTACCTCATTTTTGTGCTCATGCCTAAAAATAATACGAGAACAGGGACAGACATGTGGATGTAAAGATACATCACAGTGGAACCCGCCCACAGAACTGCTCGTTCGGAGCTAGGGACGGACGGGGGTAGTACGCAATCCGCGTCCGGACTGGATCACATAAATCTCGGGGGCGCATATTAGCTACTGACAGATTGAGTTGCGAGACTCGCTACCGAAGTGACGTCACCAAGATCTGTGGGGCCCACCATGATATATGCGTTGTATCCACACCGTTCTTACATTTGTAGTGATCATTTTAGGGTACCAGACAAAGAATTAGGCAAATCCAGAGCAGTAGTGTATCCCACGACATAAAACAGTGGAAACAGTGACGCCCACCGTTGAAACCTTCATAAGACCCACCATGATGTTTATTTGAGATCCAACTTGTTCACAAGTCAACACGTACAGGAAAGAAGGGAAAACATAAATATCAGCTTGATTGAAAACTTTTGTGACCTTTAGAAGTTTTTAATGGTGAGCGTCACTCTCCTACCATTTTCTTTGGTGGGGTTCACTTGAGCTTTGGATCTGAATCATTATTTGTATCATGCCCTAATATGATCTATTCAAATGGATGGATGGTGTGGATAAAAAAATACATCATAGTGGGCCCACGGAACTTGGTGACGTTACTCCTCAACCTGTCAGTAGCTGATACGCGTCTAAATCTTGGAGGTGGACTGCTCGATGACCTGGACACCACCCACCTGATTGGCTGATTTAACTGGGCCATGTGCCATTGTCAAACGTAACGTAACCCAAAACACGTTAGAAAGCTGGTAGGTTGAATACATCTCAACTCCGGTGGCGTCTGGGTTACGGTGCTGTCCGCGTCCATAAATCTCTCGTTGAAATACTGTAATTAGAGGGTCATTTGTACCTTGTGTTCCAAATCAAACCGTCTAATTTGTGGGACCCACAATAGATAGTCCACCAATAAAAAAATCAGTGGTTGTACAATCCCATCGTCTGGTGGAAAGATTTCTGCATACAGGTGCCACCTTATAAATGGTAGCATCTTGTGCAAGTTCCATGAGCCCACGTTTAGTTTTGTAAGGACACAGGTTACCTGCTGACCATGCCACAATCAACTGTTGATAATGAGTATTGTTGGTTGCTCAATTTATTTTTAATTATGTGGTTGTGTTGGAAGCGATATGGCAATTTGTTTCAAACGGATCAACTTTTAGCCTAAGCGCTAAAGCAAGTAGACATGTTTAATATAAATATAGATAATCGAAATATGAGAAGGTTTGTTGCTTGTTCAACCACCTGTATAATTTAATAATAATTAGGCAAAAATCAAATGATAGAAAAAACTTATAATCAATCGCTAAGAACAATTGTGAGAAAGCGCCTTTTAAAAGAATTGTTTGATAATGAATAAATAATGAATCATCGTATGAGGGTAGACTTAGATTACAACTAAAAATCGTAGTTAAAAATTATTATTACTTTTAAAATAAGTTAAGATAAAGTAAATTGGTATTACTTTTAAAATAAGTTAAGATAAAATAAATTGACAAATTTAAAATGATTGGTTAGCGTATTGGCTCAGTTGGTTTTGTTTTTTTATTTTTTTTTTGTTGTTGAACTCTTCTGTTATTTATAAAATTCTGATGCAGTTTATTCTTTTATATCATTCTTCTATCATCATAACTATTATAACAGTTATAATAGTTGAAAAATATCTAACCGCTTGTTTTACTTTTACCGACAAGGTTTTGTTTTAATTATAATCAATTATCTTTTATATTTTAAATAGCTTGGCCATGCTTTTTTGTATATGGACTCTAACATTCCATGGACTATCTGTTGACATATAGAGTTAGACTTACGCGAGCAGCAAACTCACCAAAAATATTCCAAATAGTTGAAGATCTTTTTATACACTTCTTATTTTTCATACAATGTCGTATGTCACCTACTTTACATTATCACATATTTCCAATCATCAAATATGCAAATTATGCAACATGTTTGTCACCATTAAATGCACTGTGTCACCTTACATCCTGTCACCGATCCACCAACGCCAGTGGTTCTCTGAATCCACCTAATCAACGTCCGCTGGGAGCAGCACATGGCCCAAATAAATCAAGCCACATCGGGTCAGCATGCAATCCTGTCCGTTTTACAACACAGATTTTGAGAAATGTGAATCGCTTGCTGCTTGCTCTTCTAATAGCCACTAAACCTGACTCGATGCTAGATGCCTAGATCCAACCCGATCATCAGATGGGCCCTGTTGATGTAAGTCGTGAGGCCATTAACTAGCTGGTCTGCTTATGTGGTGGATCACACAAGTACGTTGAATGCCATTGCTCAATATTTTAAAACTTACTTTTCCTTTTCTTTCGTAAACAGCTGGCCACCAGGCGACCAAGAGAAAATCTACAGGAAAGGCCCCACGCGATGAACGTCATGGATGATGTAACATGTCGGCTCTTGTGGTGGGTGATACCCGTGCCCACCCTAGTATGTGTGCGACATCTACTCCATAAATCATTTGCTCCGGATCCTGTTTAGGGATAAGTCTATAAAAATCATGCGGATCCGACACTTGAGTGAGCCAAACGAGAGAGAAAAGTGGGACGGAGACGCGTACCATTGAAACTTTGCTGGCGCTACAATGGCTATCCAACTCCTTCGTAAGGTAACATGATGAAGGCAAACACCAAATATCAATCCGATGCAGGACTTCGGTGGGCCCAAAGAACGGTTCAACGCTAGGCCCAACCCCACTTTTCCCTGTCGGTTTGATCGCTGAAGTTTTGGAGCTGTTTTGGATCACTTACTAACATGAGCTTGTCCAAACAATGGATAGCGTGGATTTCGCACATACACTAACCTTGAGGTAGGTGATATATATCCATGCTTCACATTTATTTTTCTAAATTATTTTAGAGTACGGGGGCTAAAAATAAAAAATATATAAATCTCATGTGCACTATACTACTTAAAATAACTGTGATTAACCATTAAAAAGTTCCTTAAGGTCGTAAAAGTTTTTTTTTTATTAAAACCAAGCTAATCTTTAATTTTCAACTTCTTTGTATGTTTGACATTACCAACAGGTCATATGAAAAATAAACATTATGGAGAGCATTATGTTAAGACTTAGAAAGTTTACAATGGTGAACATACCATCAACATTATTTTTTTATGATATTATCCACCTGAGATTTAGATTTACTTAAATATTTTATTCATGCTCTAAAATGAGCTGGAAAGACACATGGACAGCATGGATATATAATATATACATCAAGGTGGCCCATGATTAGGGCCACACCTAATCTGCATATGCTAATTAAAATGGCCTTCAATTATAATGTAATAAAAGCATTAACATTAAAATTATAATTTTTATCTTTTGTAACCTCTATATTTTTGTGGCTTTTTACGGCATATTAGGGTAATAGCATAATAAGAGGGAACAACTAGTAGATAGAAATTTTCATCTTAGAAAAAGTCAAAAACTACTCTGCAGAAATGGTGAAAAGTTAGGATTAAAAATCTAGTGTTAGCAGCTTTACCGGCATAATTGAGGGATATTAATTTAATTAACAGTCCTTAAAAAATCACATTTCCTTTTGTTCGCATGAAACTTTACTGTGTCCGTGAATCTACTGTAACTGCGACT
Source organism: Magnolia officinalis (assembly GCA_021015155.1). Classification (NCBI taxonomy): domain Eukaryota; kingdom Viridiplantae; phylum Streptophyta; class Magnoliopsida; order Magnoliales; family Magnoliaceae; genus Magnolia; species Magnolia officinalis. The sequence goes on along the minus strand of JAJHSJ010000118.1, from coordinate 44,942 downwards.
GCGTCCGTGAATCGAATATAATTCCGTTCACGGGTTTTGAATCCTCTGATGGCCCTGTATCACGGTACCATAGGGGGTGGGTTTTCAGCCTCAGATGGCATCCTAGATGATGATCTGAACGGTTCACATTCTCTTTAGTGCCTTATAAAGCTATCTCCCTATAATCATGCTTCGTTTATGATCCTTACCTTATAAGCCATTAAAATATACTCTTCAATGTGATTCACCTTCATATACAATCATCCGAGCAACAAATCTTTTCTAGAATGGTCCCTGTAGCATAGATTCCAGAATATGAACGGTTCAGATCATAACCTAGATTCAATCCGATGCTGAAAACCCACTCCCGTACAGTTGCTGTGATACGGCGAGCGACGTATCTCCCGTCATTACGCCTCCCATCCACCCAACTGACTTACCCTCCCTGACTTCACCCTGAAGAACGGGAAGAATGCTGATGGTGGGGCCCACGCTATAGGCCCACTCTCCATGAGATCTCGTACGTGCTTTGAAAAACTGCTTCTTCTTCTTCTTCTTTTCTTTTTCCATCGTCTCCTTCTCTCTCTACATCATATTTACACAACTGCAGCATTCATTTGAAGAAACCGGCGACTGACTTCAACTTCTCCATTTATCCTCGTTCCTTTTCCCATCTTCCTCGAATCACCTACTCGAGCTAGGGTTTGACCGTCTGGCGTTTTTCCCGCCCTTTCATGGTTCGACCCTTTTGAAGGAGGAGCCATGGCTTCTAACTACAGAAACGGCACGACTAAAGCTTCTCAGAAGACTGACAGCAAGCCTCCTCCTGTAAATTCCAACACCAAGCCTCTGACAAAACCCAAGCCTTCGCCGACTTCTGCCGCAGCCGGTCTCCGCCGTAGTAACCCTGGATCGCTTAGCGGGTCTGCTGCTGGGAAGGATGATGCTGGCGGTCAGTATTTTTAACTATTTTAGCTTTTGAGATTTATATAGTCCTTTTCTTTTATTATTGTTTGAATTTACCGCAGATCCGTCTTTCTTTCGCTTCCGAATTGCTTTCCGTAGTTTTGATTTGTCATTTATCTAGACTAGATTTGGTGGAATTTACATAGATTTGTTGAACAATGTGAAATGCTTGCTTGGATTGCTATTAGGATGGGAACTATGGTTTGAAAGTTTTTACAACATAGGTACTTAAATGGGGGTGATTCATCCACTGCGCAGGTGGCATTCATGTATATTGATCTGGACTGCCCAAATTGGTGGGCTCTGTTGTGGATTTCGGCCATCCCCAAGTTTGCACTGATTGGATGATCTTAACCATCTGTTACTGAGTGTAGACATTGGCATGCTGGGCAATTCCTTTTTTAGCTTTCAATTTGGCGATCACCAGTGTGATGGTTAGGATTGTCTGATCGGTGTATTTTTGGTCTTGGCCGTGCACCATCAAGATATGTGCATGCTGCTGGTATGATTGACGAGTCGCCACCATTTAAGAAATGGTGGAAATCAGTCTAACCCTTTGGTGATGTTTGGAGTTCAGATCCTGCTTATATCTAGGGTTCCTACCTTGTTTAGTTGTTTACCAGGCAAGTTGGTGAAGTTAGTACATGGAATGGATACATAGTTCACTGCCCGCCAAAAACCCCAACATGCTCGTGTAGGATTGATTTTCTAATAAATACAGGGGCCTTGAAGGTAGGATTGATTTGCTTGATAACTCTGGTGGACCACCCATATCAAAACCATTGAGTGGCCTTGGAAGAGTTCTCCAAAACCGTGGAGGGGGGTTGATTATTTAGGGCATGTTTGGGAATGTGGAATCCAAGGCAAAAGAAAGGGGTAAAAAAAACAATAATTATCCAATGATTTTTTCTATGAGAACTATTGAAACATGGATTCCCATTTTGAGTTATTGTTTGCATTGCAAATGGAGACATCATATTCCTCTCACAAAACTTGGTTTCTTTGGGCAAAAATCCAAATTATGGAAAAAGCGTAATAATGGCTTGGTGAAATTCACCCCTTTCTTTGCTATCCAAACAACAAAAATCATCTCATTAAATGAGAACCCTCTTCTTTTTCCATTGTTTGGCATGGAATCCATGGTTTCCAAACATGGCCTTAGAATAATTCAGGATGTTTTTTTTTTGAAAGATGATCATATTCATTAAAAAGGAAGGAAAAAACAGAAAAAGGCTGCTGAGAAAGCAGACCGCAATTACACTCCTAAGAAGAAAAAATCGGAACCAAAAAGATTCTTGACATTCGAAACCCATTTGATGGTGAGCCGCTTAGCTTTGGAGGCCACTGTCCCTGTCGAATTGGAAATATTTCTGAAACACCTGCTATTTCTTCGCCCCAAACTGACCACCAAACTGCAAGAATAGCTGTTCTCCATAATATTGTCTTCGCCTTTCCAAGGTACACCCCATGCCACGCTTGAAGCAAATGAATCACATCTCCCGGAAAGCACGAGAACAAACTGAAACAGTTCATAATTTCAGCCCAAATGGAATGAACAAACTGGCAGTGAATTAACAGATGATTAACTGACTCTTCCGATTTCATACAGCAAAGGCAGACGTTGGGAAGAACCATCCCCTTCTTCCTCAGATTGTCCACAGTGAAGAATTCAGGATGTGATTCTTGCAAACGTTGGTATAGCGACAGTTAGTCGATGGATGTCAAGATTGTTGTATTTTGTCGTATATGCACGCTTTTTCAATAATAACTAATCCTCAGATTGAGGTAAATTATTTAATGATTTTTTAAGAACAAATGAGGTCTTTTTAATCGAATTGCAGATTATGGATACGTCAATGTTTCACATAGATGGCTCAGCAAGTCAGCATGGAGTACCTTTTGAGGCTTTACTATACAAGGGTGGAGGTGAATAAAGAACATACATAAAGATAAATAGGAAGCAAACAAGGGAATAGGTAAAAGAAGAATATACAGCCATTATGGCCTTTAGGGGAGGGCATAATGGGCCATTACGGAGGCTGTAATGTCCGTTACAATCCCGTAACTTCTAGCAGTTTCCACCGTTACCTTTACATAATGGCCTTTACGACCCCATAATGGCCGTTACGCTACACCATGCTACTTACTTAGGAGGTGAAGATCCTAATCTCTCTACTAGAAGTGCTTTTGTTAAATGATGAGTAACGTTTTATGTACTTAACTGGACGTACACAATTTGGACCGATCGAACCGTTTGCGACCAATGTGCTGACAAAATGGATCAGGTTTAGGTCTGGATTAACATTGAATCCAGCTGATGGCATGGACTAATTTCGATGGCTGTCACTTGTAAATTTGGGTCTGTCAAGGGTTGGAGTGGTGATAAGGTGGGACTGTGGAAGTGGCATATGCAGGTCCTCTTGGAGTCAAGGACTCAAATGACGTGGTAAGCTCCAGCCCTTCTGGAAGGCTAGAGGTAACTTACTCTTCGGCAATCTTATTGTGGCATGCTACTTTTGTAATGCATTCACATAGGTAGGTCCGGTTGGGGCTTTGTGAAGACTAGTCAATATTGTTGAGGAATTCTTGATTTATGTTAATTGCTCAGTGTTTCTTGGACCTTTTGCCTAATTCTGAGCTGTGGAAGCTAAATTTTGAGTTTATTGAGATCCAACCCATTTCCTCTAGGCTAAACATTTCACTTGCCCGGGTGAGAGAGACGTGAATGAGCTTGCAGATGTTACTGTTAAAGAAGGTGTAGCCATGAGGCTCTGTTTTGGAATTATTTCCTCGATTATCTCTTAATAAAAATCTCTTGTTATATCTCATCATATTGTCAGGATTCTTGATAAAAAGAAGGAAAAAAAGAAAAGAAAAGATTGTTGTGTGTATCTTTTCTCTTTGTTCCTTAGAAGGCTAATTGGTTGAACTGCCTGGAAAAAGGGTGTGTCTCATTAGCATCTGAATATTGGGAGTTCTGGTCCATCATAGTTTGATAACTCAAAAAATTCAACGTGATTGAACCTTGTCCTCAACTCTACCAGATTTCAATAACTCTACAAGAACTTGATTTGAATCAAGGCATGTTCTGCTTTCCCAAGACCTGATGACTTGACCAGCTCATCTTGACCCAACAAAACTTGCCAAAAGTCTACTCAACTAACCACGGCAGTAACCCTTAAAAAAAAACCACGACAGTAAAAAATTATATCTTAAGATATTTGAGTCATGATCTTCAAGACTCAATAGAACTTAACCTACTCTTTGACTCAACTCTAGTTCGAGTTTTCTGGTTTTTAAACTATGATTCCAATATTATAGTTTCTGTTTTATCTGTTTTGTAGTGTACAACAAATAACGATGTTCTGTTACTAAAAGATAATATTCATTTTTCTAACTCTCATGCAGCATTTTGGGCCTTCAAATTATTCTGAGATTTTAATTTTTGATTGGTTCACTTAGTTCGGTTAGCATTTATCTTGTGCTGATGTTTTATCATTTTCATTAATCCCTTAATCATTTTATGGATCCATTTGTAGTCTGGATTTATTTATGATCAATTCTGATTTTTTTTTTTTTCTTGTCTTTGGATGCTTGGGACAGTTCTCGGAAGAGTTCGAGTGGCTGTAAGACTACGACCTCGGAATGCAGAGGAGTTGGTTGCAGATGCTGATTTTGCTGATTGTGTAGAATTGCAGCCAGAGGTTTTTCCAATTGCACTTCTCTTTTGTTTGTAATTGTATATGCCTAAATGGAATGCTAGTTAATTCTTCTAGAGAATTTATTTTATGGAAGTTCAAAATTTTAACATGACAATTTGGTTGAAATTTTAAATTGATAATTTGTGGTTTGTTTATCTGACTCAGCTTAAAAGGTTGAAGCTCCGCAAAAACAATTGGGATTCAGACACCTATGAGTTTGATGAAGTGCTCACTGAATTTGCATCGCAAAAGCGTGTCTATGAAGTTGTGGCAAAACCTGTTGTGGAGGTATAATAATGGCTCATGTCCTTCAATGCTTGGTTCATTCTATCTTGCAGTTTGTATATAGTGGTGCTGTTGTGTTCTTTTAGGACACAATTGTAGTTGGAGAATTCATTTTTTTGTCAAGGTCTTGTTACTTTTTAAGGTCTTTAAGAATTATTAGACTCCAGTGCAGCTTGTGCCTCTTTTAAGTAACTAACTAGCTATAAGGAGAAATATCTATATCATTTTTAGCAGGCGCATCCGTACAAAATAGCTTTTGTTCCAAATAACTCGTTGCTTCCCCGTCCTTCTTGGCCTCAGATCTTGTCTGTACCATTTGTTTTCCTTACTCACCCTAAACCCAGAAAAATGTTAAACAGCTATTGTATCCTTCAAACATGCATTCTAAGCTTTGTTTGTTTTAGTTTCAAGAAAGATATTCTTTCATTTTAGTTTCAAAGAAGATATTCTTTCATTTTAGTTTCAAAGAAGATAAAACTGTTTAATTGTTTATGAAGAAATTGTCATGTCATTTCTTGTCGAAGGTCTTAAATTTTTTGCTGCAAGTGATAACACATTTTCTCACTGTAGAGTGTTCTGGAGGGTTACAATGGAACAATGATGGCATATGGACAGACTGGGACTGGGAAGACTTTCACTCTTGGACGGCTTGGAGAAGAAGACACTGCTGCCAGGGGAATTATGGTGCGGTCGATGGAGGATATTCTTGCAGATATTTCCCCGGAGACTGATTCTGTATCGGTTTCCTACTTGCAGGTTGTTGGACTCCTCAATAAGTGCACTGCTGCTTCAGTTTTGGACGAGTTTTTGAATACTGGTTTCTCTTACATTATATTTGACTTGAGCTTATGTAAGCCATCCACAATACCATGTTGTGGGTTTTTGGAAGATTCTATTGTCTAATATTCTTGTTCTTTATCACTGTGTTCAGCTTTATATGGAGACCATCCAGGATCTTCTTAATCCCGGAAATGATAACATTCCTATTGTGGAAGATCCAAAAACTGGAGATGTTTCAGTACCTGGGGCAACCCTGGTGGAAGTCAGAGATCAAAAGAGTTTTGTGGAGCTACTACAACTAGGGGAAGCTCACCGATTTGCTGCCAACACCAAGTTGAATACTGAATCTTCTCGCAGTCATGCTTTTCTGATGGTAATAACTTTTCTATTTGTGCTGCTCAAATGTTTGGAAATTTAGAGGATCCCCCTGATGGTTCATGATTCGATTTAAAATTTGGAATCATCTACGTTGGGTAGAGATAAACTTTCTCTCTTTGGACAGGTACATGTGAGGAGGTCAGTCAAGGGAAGACATGACAGAGAGGTTGTTCTTTCAAGTGAAAATGGCAATACATCACCCTTGATCAAATCATTTAGGCCACCGATCGTTAGGAAAAGCAAGCTGGTTGTGGTAGATCTTGCGGGTTCAGAACGTATTGATAAGTCAGGTATCTAACAGGAAGCTTCATGTGTCAAGTGTTCTTTGGTCTGGTCTCTTCGAATACCTTATTTGCTCTAGAACCTAATTTGTTGGATCTGGCAATATTGAACTGTTTCCGTTTACTTTTCTGTCTCATGTGAAGCTGAACACTTCAAATTCATGTGCTTGTTTCATGTACTTATCACCATACAAACATGGCCTCCTTTCTATCAACCATGAAATTAGAAAGGAAAAGAGGAGGAAGAACCATAAATTTGATAATTGCTTGTGGAAGCGTAAAATTTTCAGTATCGGAATTTTGCCTCATGCTTTATTCGTTATTTTGAGGAAATCAGTGTGCTTAGCCAGGATGTTCTTATGGATTTTGACGCAAATGTTAGTGTTCCACTGCTCCATTAGGTACCAAATTACCAACTTCTGCAGAAGTTGAAGCATGACCCTTTTGTCTTGCTATTCTATCTTGCCTGATATTGTTCGAAGGATGTCTGATTGACATTATCAATTGGTCTCCATCATGGGAGTGGAATTCCTTGGCTTCTACACATGGGGTTTTCCTAGGGAGGATTGTTTGTTTGATGCCACTTTTGCTGTGTCAGGAAGAGCATCGATGGAGTTCATGGAGATGCCATAAGTTCAGTGATCATACATTTTGGGGGGTTCTTTATGAGGGTTCACTAATCAGAGATTGTCCTCTCCAGTGTTCTAAATAGTGCATAGCGTTCAACCCTCTATAGCGTGTAGTATAAGCCACCCGATATTGATATTTTTTAATTAAAAAGTAGGAAAAATATGATAAATAGTAAGAATAAATGTAAAAAGGAAAAGAAAAAAAGTCTAAAAATGCTTCATTATTCCAAGTAAAAGCATGTTCAAAACAAGTTATTAATAATAATTAATTAAAAGCTAATCCACTTATATTTAAACCATCATCATCACATGGATACTAAACACTAGACAGGACAACCACTAAAAAACCACCAGTAATTGGTGGCCCACATGATGGACTGGACAGGTTGGATTACATGCCATACACACACCACAGTGGGCCCCACGCAATAGAAATCAATGCACAACTACCCAAACACCTCCACTGAAGCATGGTTGCCCATGTGATGGCTGGGTGGGTTGCATGCATGCCATACACACACCATGACAAGCTCCACACACAAAAATGTTGTAGAACAATCTTATCCTACAACATTGCGTAACAGCCGATCTCTTAAAACCAAAAAAAAGAGAGAAAAAGAGAAGAAAAAGAAAAATTGCCTAAAAAAAAAACTATAAATCTCCGTCCAAAATGAAAAAAAAAAAAAAAAACTCATTAAGAGATATTAACATGCAAGGACTTATCTCTATGAAGCTCGAGAAGGGATTAAATCAATAAAAAAACTAAACTTTTGGGCTTTGTAGCTGTATAGATGTGAAAAATGAGGAATTTGATTTTTTCCTTCATTTGGGGCCCAATGCTCTTGAAAATACAGCAAATGGACCTTCTTGCAAGTTCAATTGATTGGCCAAAATCTCATCTTCAATGGCTATGTGGATTGAGAGAATCGAAAATTAAAATTTCGGGGCTCGAACGGTGCTTGTGTCGAGTATTAGGGATCGTTTGACAGCATGGATTCAGTGGCAACCAGTGGTCGTAACAAAAAATGGTGGCGTTTGGTAGAGTGTACGGAGGTGGTAAATAGATTCCATTTACCACTGATTTATCTGTTTTGAAATCACTGCCAAGAGTTGTGATTTCAGCCCCAATCACCACCGATTACCACGGATGACATTAGCATGAAAATTAACCGAATTTGACTTTAAGAATTAGTGGGCCCCGGTCACTAGATGCGTCACCCTATTTTAGCCGTAGACCCCAAAAATCAGCCCGGTCCATGATTCAGGTGGACCATAAGAAAGGAAACAACTTGGGAGAGGGATGCCACCCTTGATTTTTTTAGGGCCCACTGTGATAATTATATGAAATCTACTCCAACCGCTAAATGGTAAGCTAAAATTTAGGCCTCGGGACAAAATTAGGCCCATCTGTGATTCAGTGGGCCATGAGAAGGGAAACAATTTGGAGGGTGAGCATTACCGTTTCTCTTTATATGGCCCACTTGAATCTTGAACTGATTTATTTTTTGGGCCCTACGGCTAAAACAGGGTGACACACCTCGTGATCAGGGTGGATTTTATACAAACATCACAGGGGGCTGTGTGAAAATTTTTTCGTTGTGTATGTGGTTTATGTTAGCGACTTTTGCATGAAAATCGCCCGAATTTGACTTCAAGAATTGGTGGGTCCATCGTAATGTTTAAGTGAAATCTATCCCGATCACTAGGTGTATCACCCCAATTTAGATATAGGGTCAAAAAATCAGCCCAGTGCGTGATTTAGGTGGGCCATACGAAGGGAAATAGTTGGGAGAGGGGCACCCCGTATACTATTTCCAATCATATGGTCCACCTGAATCACAGACCGGGCTGATTTTTAGGCCTTGCAGCTAAAATGGAGTGACACACTTGGTGATTGGGGTGGATTTCACATAAATGAGAATTTGTAAAATCTGTCTCATGCATGGCAAATTTTTTATTCGCATGGATTCCATCTACACAAGGCCAAACACAAGTGAAGATTCCAATTCACATGGATTCCATTGTAACTGTGATTTGGATTCCAATTCATACCAAATCCATGCCACCAAACAACCCCTAAGGCTTTTGAAAGCGAAAGCCTTCGTTTGAAACCCTTAAGTTTTAAGACATTACAATGTAGGTTTTACACCATTTATAATAGTCATAACTCCACAGCCGTAGGGCCATTTATAGATGGTTAAGATTGTTTGAAATGGGTACATGTACAAATATTCTCCATCTATAATAGGACCCGCTATTTGGATGGTCTCAATAGCTCTACATCATTGCCATGTGTTAGAAGGATGTGCCACCACCATTTTACATAAAAAATGAACTAACAGCATTAATTTTATTATTTAAAAAAAAACCTTAGTATCGTAGTGTATGCTATATACGCTACATGCTATATAGCTTCTTGCATATGCTACGGCCACGCTACGTAGCTTGTAGCGCGTAGGTTACGCTATGCTATGTAGCAACACTATTGAAAACACTGGTCCTCTCTCACCTCGCTACTTTTGGATGCCCTTGGATATCATGGTCACTACAGTTTTGATTCTCAGTTGCACACCCACTTGATGTGATCTGCCACGTCCTGAACTCTACCAAAGTTGTACCTTGGTGATTAGAATTGTGTTTCATAATCTGACAAGTCTCTCTTCAACAGTATTTTTTAGGGATCCTCAACTTTTTTTTCGCATCCTTAGACCACAGACGACAGCATACTTCCAAGTGATCAACCAGTATAGCCCTCACATTTGCAAATAATAACTATCTCTGTGAATCAGATGTGCTTTTTTGTTAAAGTTTTCTTTTATTCATAAGAAAAAACATATTGGAAACCTGAGACATTTTATATGAGCATGTAAGTGGATTTGCAAATGATTAACATATAAATGAATTGGAACCTTGGACACTTAACTCAGTTATATAGTGTACCTGGTGTATATTTGTATTATCTTGAAGCTACTGTACCATATATTCTACCAAATACTCTTGTACTTTAGTCGACTGTAAGCATTGTCCTTCACTCTTCCACATGCATTTAGAATTTGATGGTCCCATCTCTTTCCTAATAGTTATGTTGTGTCTTAAATGTTTTTTTCTTCCCCTACTGCAATACGGTTAATTTTCAGACCATCATTCATCTTTTAAGACTAATCATAGATGTCCATCTATTTAAGAATGGTTAAAACATAGTTAACATTCTATAGTTAATGTTCTTTCTCTTGCTAAAAATAAATGAAATGCTATTAAGGGTGACTGCCAATCACTTGGTACTAGTAGTGCCTTTTGCAGTTTTGAGGAATATGCCTACTGACTTGTTCCTCTTTACCTTTTCTCTGTTGCTTGTTGCCTTTGTAGGAATGCCTACTTTGCTCCTCTTGGAAATTGGAATGTTTAGACTGTGATGTCCATAAAGATATTGCATTTGGATATTTTATCTGGAAGTGTTGAGTTTTGTCTTATTGTGTCCATTTGATCTTGCAGATGTCGATACTCATAGAGTTAAAACCAAGCTGATGGTGAAGTAGTTTTATCTTTTTGGCAGGAAGTGAGGGACATACACTTGAGGAAGCGAAGTCTATAAATCTGTCACTTAGTGCATTAGGAAAGTGCATCAATGCTTTAGCAGAGAACAGTGCGCATGTGCCAGTTCGTGATTCAAAGCTTACGAGGCTGCTTCGTGATTCATTTGGAGGTAAGACAGTCTTCATGGGCGAATCCTCATTTCTTATGATGGGGCGATTTCAAAACAGACTGACCATGGCAATTCACGACATTCTATACTGATTTCAATATATATATATATATATATATATATATATATATATATTATCATGGATTATTGGTTTCTGATAGGTTATATCTTTATATGTAGCTTGCACATGTATTGCCTGACATACCATTATATGTACCAGGCACCGCGAGGACTTCACTGGTTGTAACTATTGGGCCATCTCCACGCCATCGAGGAGAAACTGCGAGTACCATAATGTTTGGGCAGAGAGTGAGGTTCCCAACTATAGTTGCAGTTGTTCCTTTAAAATTGTTCATTTGCACTTTTGCAATTTCTATTGGTATTGAGTAAAGTTACGTATTGAGATAGATTTGAAACAAGAGGCTAAACAAAGAAAGAATGCTGTGAGAAAGGACAAGATGATGCACATGGGTCAAGAGGGGCATCTGATTAGTTGTGAAAGTCACAAGTGATGACTCATTGTACTTCCCAAGATTATGTTTGCTTTCTTTGGTGATATCCTTGTTAAAGACGTTTACGTGATATTCAATGGGAGGGTGGCATGGGTTTTCGCTATCAACGGAAACCTGTGGGGCTATGAGATCAAGATGTTGGAGAATCTCCTAAGTGCTTAACTGCACTTTCCCAGAGATATGGGTGACTGCTGTAAATTATGCCGCCTGCTTTACTGACAATTTCTCCTCCAGAGGCTTTGTAAAGGCCTTATGTCCCCCTGATTCTATAAATCCTGGGATCAAAGGTGTCAGTTGGCCCCTTGGCAAGTGGAAGCCTTCTTTTGGGACTGTCGTGGCGAAAAAGATATTGACCCTGGATCTCCAGAGAAGAAATTGTTCACTTCGGAAATGTGCTTTATGTGTTGCAAGGAGCCAAGGACAGTGAATCAGTGGACCATCTTTTCATCCATTGTGAGTTATCTCGGGAGATTTTGAACTTTTTCTTCCATCCTTTTGAGATAGTGTGGGTCCTTACCTCTTCATAGGTGAACCTCATGGATGGTGGACTTCAGGCCCTTTTAAAGCTAGAGGTAGAAGTTTGTGGAGGATGCTCCCTTATGCTATCCATCATCATTATCAAAGCCTTATCCCAACTAATTGGAGTTGGTTATAGAAATCCCATTCCGCCATTCCTCTGTATCACTTTGTCAAGGATCGAGTGACCCATCTTGCTATTATGCGGGGAATATGGAAAGTAACATAATAGAAGAATCTCCTCATTTTGAAATTGGCTGAGAAAAAAATAAAAATAAAGCTCTTTCTAGTTGGGTTCTCTCCCATAACAAATTCAAGGGCACAATAGTTGTTGATCTTATCAGATGTTGGTCCTGTGTGATTCAAGGCATTTCATTTTTAATAAGGCAAAGGCGTCTTGGATTCCGCTGCCCCAAGGGTGGTAGAAAATGAGTGTGGATGGATGTGCTACGGGGAATCCCCCTAATTGTGGAATTTGTGTAGTCATTGATGTTTTCTCTGGGCTAGTGGGCATGGGCGACTCAAAACTTTGCAGAGCTGATGACCGTTAACATTGGGAGTAGACTCTTTCTTGAATCATTCAATAGCCTATACTGGTGGTGGAAGGTGATTCTAGGAGTGCCATAGTTTGGGCCAATGGAAATTGTTTGGCTCCATGGAAGCAGTCTTATCAATGAAATTGAAGATAGCATTTCTCATGTTGCAAGAGAAGCAAATTCGATTGCAAATGTTTTAGCCAACGAAGGGGCATCAAGATCTTGTTTATCCACCCTTAGCACTTGTCCATTGTCTTAATGGATTATGGTCTCCTTTCTCATATTTGTTCTCCCACTTCTCTTTGGTAAAATTAGTTGTTACAGATCTAGAAGAACAGAAAAAAAAGGAAGTCGTAAGTGATGATTGCCGAGAGAGCTCTATGCGATTGATTTTTCTTTTCTTTTATTGATAAAAATATTTCCTTTTTTTTTTTTTGAAAGGTGAGAATTTTATCATCTAAAAAGGAACGGACTACAAAAAAGAAGAAGAAGGAGAAAAGAGCAAAAATGGAAAGAAAGAAAAATATAGAAACCAAACCCCTGCTTGGCAAGAAAACCCTATCTAACTATGGGGTCCAATCCCTAAACAACACTACAACCCTTGAGAACACTCCAGCCTTTGAAACATTGATGTTCTTGAAAAATCGGTTATTTATTTTTGCCCACACAACCCACAATACCGTCAGAAGAAGGATTCACCTTTTTCTTTTTTCTAAGGGCTCCTGGTTCCGCATGCCAACTACAATAAAGTTGTTACACCGAATTGGGCATGGCCCATGCACTCCAGCCAACCGCAAAACACTCCATCATATGTCTAAGGAGAAAGGCCAGTGACTAAAAAGATGATCCACTGATTCCTCTGCCCCAAGACAAAGAAGACACATTTGGAAAATACAATCCTCTTTTTCTCAAGTTGTCTATCATCAGAATTCTGTTCCAGTCGACGAGCCAACTAAACACAACAACTTTTGGAGGAACTCCATAAGACCACAAAGGGCCCATATGAGAAACAACTTCAGACACTGTAGGGGCTGCTAGAGATCTATAAATCAGTGGACAGAGAACCCACCTGAACTCACCAGTGACCAATAAATATAGTCCTCCTAATTAGACAATGACACAAAAACTTGTAGACAAAAGAGGAGAAGAGTAAACTCCTAGATTTATGAATCAGAAAGATTTCTACGGAAGGGTGGAAGCAAAACACCTCCACCATTTTCCTCAACAAAGCATTCACTGACCAAGATATTTGGGTTTGGGCTGATAGCAAAAAAGGCTGGGAAAGATTCATCCAGGGTGGGGGAGCCACACCATAAATCCAACCAATATCGAACTCTCAATCCATTCCCAAGAGAGAAGTAAACTTTGTTAAAAACAAATGGGGCCACCCTAACTATACATTTCCACATGAAGGATGTTCTCTACAGAGAGGAATCTTTTATCTACCACCTTTCTGTCAAAACACCATATTTTGCATCTATGATCTGACACCACAGACTATCCGTCTCCATTCCAAAACTCCATACCCATTTTCCTAGGAGAACTTTATTAACAACCCCAAGGTTTTTAATATTTGCTCCTTCATTGTAAGGAGTGCAAACCTCCCTCCAATTTAACAAGGGGAACTTCCTAGTTGCGAACCCTCCTTGCCACAAAAAAAAAAAATCCTTTGAGGTTTGTCTATCTTCAGGATAACGGATTTCAGACACTTGAAGAGAGACAAAAAGTATATTATCCTTTGAACTTCCTAGGGCAGATTCGAGAGAGAAGCTTTAATCAAATATAGTCTGCCACCTAAAGACAACAAATTGAGTTTCCAAGTGGAGAGTTTCCTCTCCATTCTTTCAATAATCTTATCCCACAAAAATAACAGAGGTTTTCCAATACACAAAGGTAACCCCAAATAGCAAGTAGGGAGGGAACCCATCTTACAACCAAAGGAGTCAGCTAGAGAAAGGCATACATTCGAAGCCATATTAATCCCAAATAACTCAATTCTTTGAGAGGTTAACTCTCAAACCTGAAACTACCTCAAACCAACATATTGTCATACTCAGAAAATTGACCATATTCTCATCAGCCTCGCAAAACAGGAGTGAATCGTCAACGAACTGAAGGTGACATTTGCCTGAGGGGAAATTTTCCACTGTGAAGCCCCTGAACAAGGCTACCTCTTGTCCCCTAGATAGCATACTACTTAAGGCTTCAATCACAAGGAGAAAGAGGAAAGGAGACAGAAGATTTCCTTGCCAAAGGCCCCCAGAGGCTCTCAAGTAGCTAAAAAGGAGATCCATTAATTAGCACAAAGAATTTTTGAGAAGAAATACATACTCTGATCCAAGCCCTCCATTTAAATCCAAAACCTATCCTCTGAATCATATAATCGAGGAAAGCCCAATCAACATAATCATATGCTTTCTCAAGATCAAGCGCACATAGGATGCCAAATCTCTTAGCACGTGAGCACGAATCCAGACATTCATTAGTAATCAACACAATCAAGAATCTGCCTTTCTCCCACAAATGCAAACTGAAAGGAAGAAATAACCTTGGAATGACAACACTAATCCTTTGACTTGGCATTTTTTAGAGAATTTTATAAGGACTACCTAGAAGGTTGATAGGGCAAAATTTTTTAGTGGTTTGGGCTCCCTTCAATTTGGGAATTAGGGCCAGGTAGGTGCTTCCCATCTCCAAGGTCAACTGATTATTTTCAGAGAATTGTGCATGCACACAAATAAAAGAAAATTCTTTTACAAAATTGTCAGGCATTAAAAAAGCAATGAGAAAATCTTGTGTTAGGGAACCATTTCATTGTATCTAATGATGTATGGAGAAGGGGGCAAAGAGTACCTAAAAAATGCATGACAAAAAATTTAGAAGTGTAGCACAACTCTGGGCTTTTGTGCTTGACCTGCTTATTGTGATACCATGTTTTCAAATTCCAAGGTTCTATTAATTTGTATGGTTTATTGCTTGTGTATATGAGGCAAGTAACTTCATTATAACTACAACATACATACATGGTGTTATAGATGCATGAATGGAGTTTTATATTTCAAGAATGGTGAATAAATGCTTCATAGTTAATAATGGAATTATATAGAACCAACTTCAATATATCTACTGTGAACTGTAATTGATCTTTAACCTGATCGGGATGCTTAGGCCTAGCATCACATGGAGGAAACAAATGATAAATTCAATCAATGGGGTGGGGTCCTAAATTCAATTAATAAAAATGCTATGCTTTTGTATTTATCATTTGTCCATTTTCCAAGGAAAATGATGATAATGCTGTCATTTTTGCCTCTATAGTATGAACTATGATGTTCATTCTTAACTCTTTGCAAGGATGTTTATGTTGGTCAAGAGTGTTTGTGTAACTTTACCTTGGCATTGTGCCTTTATCATTTTGTAAAGCCAGCCCCAAATAGGTGAGTCAAGGCTATGATGAAAATGATTCTCGCCTCCATTGTTTTAATTGTTTGTATCGAAAATTATCCAAACTTAATATACCTCTCAAAAAGAAATCCAAAATATTTGAAGGTTCCTGTACTGAATCTTTTGTCTTGTAGGCAATGAAGGTGGAGAACATGGTGAAACTAAAAGAAGAGTTCGATTACAAAAGCTTGGCACGAAGGCTTGACGTACAACTAGACAAATTAATTGCAGAACATGAGAGGCAACAAAAAGCTTTTAAGGATGAGGTCGACAGAATAAGTATAGAAGCAGAAAATCGGATTGCTGAGGCTGAAAGAAACTATGCAGATGCATTGGAGGTTGTCTGGCATACTAGTTATCTCATCATCATTTGTATCATTAGATTAATTTTAATTGTTAACAGCTTTTCTTTACCTGTTCATCCTTTTCTGTTATGCAGAATGAAAGATTGAAATACCAAAAAGACTATATGGAGTCAATAAAGAAGCTTGAAGAACAATGGGTGATGAATCAGAAAAAGCATGCGAGTGATAGAACTGTAGTTGAACACAAAGATGAATGTCTGGATAAGACATGTAGCACTAGCAGAGAGGTCTATACTGCCTTTCCCAAACAGTCTTTCATGTCATGTGATCCATTTCTCTGAATATAAGCTTATTCATTTGGTTTGGCATGCATTTTATTTGGCGCTTATGCTCTTTTTTCAAGATTTCAATGTATCAGAATGAGAATTGAGGTGTCCTTCTAGTGAGTATCGAGCAATAATTAATAATCTGCTGGCTCAATTTCATGCGGGAACATTTTCACACCGGGCTCGAGTGGGATGGCGTGTGGGATGCAGGGGCACACTTGGGGTGGGTGGTCCGCAGAACTCATGGATTTAGGGCCCGTGTGAGGCATGTGGCTTGTGTGAGGCGAAACCCATGGATTTGGGTAGGGCCTATGAGGAGGGTTCGGCCGAGGACCTACCCATGGATTCGGGGCTTGGGCTATGAGATAAAGAGATTAATTCGTTATGCTCTATCAGCTCGAGCTTTTAGAGCAAGTAGTTAATTATCCTGCATCAAATCGGTATCAGAGCAAAAGGTTTTGTGTTCGAGACTCCTCACCGGGGGTGATTAATGTGGGGACATTTTCACACTGGGCTTGAGTGGGGTGGCATGTGGGATGCATGGGCATACTTGGGGTGTTGAGAAGTGGAGCCACATCTGGGGCCGCCCACGACCAGTCGAGGTTGCGCGGATTTCGTGTCGCAAGTCCTTTCGCAACTGGGATGCGAAAGGAGTTTCGCGGATTTCGTGTCGCAAGTCCTTTCGCAACTGGGATGCGAAAGGAGTTTCGTGGATTTCGTGTCGCAAGTCCTTTCGCAACTGGGATGCGGAAAGGGAAGTTGCCAAAACTATAAATTGGGGTCCCTAGGGCTATTCTAGGTTAAGGTGAATTTTAGAAAATTATTCTGAGGTGTGGGCAAAGGATTTTCTCTGTACTTCTAAGGGAGAGGTTAGTATATTGCCTTGTAATCTTCGTTTCTCTTCATAGTGGAATTTTGCATCCGTGGTTTTTTACCCTAGTTTGGGATTTTTCCACGTATATCTTGTCTTGTGGTTTGTTTTGGATTGCTTTGATCTATTTCTAGTTTATATTTCTTCCTGTCTATCGTTTGTGGGTGAGGCCTTAGATTGGATCTAGGCTCACTGCGTTGTTGGCGTGCTGCGCAACAACTGGTATCAGAGCTATTGGTTTAGTTCTATTGGGAGCGATGGCAGAAGATGGGAAAACTAGAATTGAGAAGTTTGATGGTTCAAACTTTGCCTTCTGGAAGATGCAGATGGAGGATTATCTGTATCAGAAGGACCTCTATATTCCTCTAGGAGGAAAAGAGAAGAAACCAGAAAAGTTGACAGATGATGAATGGTTTTTACTGGATAGGAAGGCTTTAGGAACGATCCGACTCTCTTTGTCTAAGAGCGTCGCCTTCAATATATCCAAGGTAAAAATGACAAAAGAATTAATGGAAGCCTAGCGACCATGTATGAAAAGCCCTCAGCATCCAACAAGGTTCATCTTATGAAACAGCTATTCAACATGAAGATGTCATATGGTGGGAGCGTGGCTGAACATCTAAACGAGTTCAATACAGTCACGAGCCAGTTGGAATCCGTTGGCATTGCTTTTGAGGATGAGGTCAGGGCGTTATTGATCTTATCTAGTTTGCCAGACAGTTGGGATGGTTTGGTGATTGCTGTGAGCAATTCTTCAGGATCGACAAAGCTGAAATTTGATGATGTGGCCGGTCTAATTCTCAGCGAAAATCTAGAAGGAAGGCATCAGGAGTTTCAGGGGATTCAGGGAATGCTTAAACGTTGAAGGAAGAGGAAGATCGCTGAACAAAGGAGGCAATAAACACGGGCGTTCTAAGTCAAGGAATAAGTCCAAGGGACCGAAAGACAAAGACGGGTGTTGGCATTGCGGCAAGAAGGGGCACATGAAACGTGATTGCAGGGCGCTTAAGAAATAAGAAGGAAGCTCTCAAGGTGGGAAAGATTCAGTGAATCTGTCTGAGGAGAGCGACACAGAGGCGTTGATCTTGTCTCTTGATGCGAGGAATGAGTCTTGGGTTATAGACTCGGGTGCTTCGTTTCATGCTACTTCGTGTAAAGAAGTTCTGCGTGATTATGTGTCAGGTGACTTTGGGAGAGTCTACCTGGGTGATGATGAGCCGTGCAATATTGTTGGAAAGGGAGATGTTCATGTAAATCAGAAAGACGGAACGGTCTTGAAATTGAAGGATGTCAGACATGTACTGAGTTTGAAACGTAATTTGATCTCAGTGGGACAGTTGGCTGATACCGGTTATGTGACGACATTCACTAGTGACTCCTGGAAGATCACAAAAGGTGCCTTGGTAATATCTCGAGGCAAAAAGGAAGGTACTTTGTACGTGACTTCAGGATCGTATAGTTCTCTCGCAGTCGCATCAATTGGAGTGAATGGGCAGTTATGGCATCAGAGGCTGGGACATATGAGTGAGAAAGGGATGAAAGTGCTATTGTCAAAAGGGAAGCTACCAGGGCTGAAGTCTATTGACTTGGAATTCTGCGAGGACTGCGTGTATGGCAAGCAGAAGAGGGTAAGCTTCAAGAAGACGGGACGCGCTCCAAAGACACATCTGTTGGAGCTTGTACACACTGATGTGTGGGGACCGGCACAGGTATTATCTCTTGGTGGCTCACGTTATTTTGTTACCTTTATTGATGATGCTAGTAGAAAACTGTGGGTCTACTTCTTAAAACATAAATCTGATGTATTTGATGTATTTAAGAAGTGGAAAGTTATGGTAGAAAATGAGACAGGTAAAACAGTAAAGTGTCTCAGATCTGACAATGGGGGAGAGTATTGTGATAAGAGGTTTGAGGAGTATTGTGCAGCAAATGGAATCAAACATCAGAAAACGATTCCAGGGACACCACAACAGAATGGTGTGGCTGAGCGCATTAACAGGACCATCCTTGAGCGCGCCAGGAGCATGAGGTTACATGCAGGGTTGCCAAGACCTTTTGGGCAGATGCTGTGAATACTGCCGCATATCTCATCAATAGAAGTCCCTCAGCACCATTGGATGGTGGGCTACCAGAAGAAGCGTGGACTGGAAAGAAGTGAACCTTGCACATCTCAGAGTGTTCGGTTGCACTTCATATGTTCACATTGATGCAGAGCACAGAACAAGCTGGATGCGAAGTCCAGGAGGTGCACGTTTATAGGCTATGGGCAACATGATTTTGGCTACAGGATCTGGGATGCAGAAAACAGAAAAATCATCAGAAGCAAGGACGTAGTCTTTAATGAAAAAGTGATGCATAAGGACAGTGTGCAGGAAAATAAGGCCGAGAAAAAGGAATTCGTAGAGTTGGAAGAGTTACCGGACATGGGTGTTACAGTGCCACAGGATGAGGCAGAGCCGCATACACCAGTTGTGAGGAGGTCTACTCGGGAGAGGAGACCCACGGTCCGATACTCACCCTCCTTACATTATCTACTACTGACAGATAATGGTGAGCCAGAGTGTTTTGAAGAGGCGTTACATCAGATATACGGGTTAAGTGGGAGCAGGCCATGGATGATGAGATGGACTCTCTTGAGTCTAATCGTACATGGGAGCTAGTCACTCTACCCAAGGGTAAGAAAGCTCTTCATAACAAGTGGGTTTACAGACTGAAGGAGGAGCACGATGGTTCGAAACGGTACAAGGCCAGATTGGTTGTGAAAGGGTTTCAACAAAAGGCAGGTATTGATTTCACTGAAATATTTTCACCAGTAGTGAAAATGTCTACGATTCGCATGGTCTTGAGTATAGTGGCTTCAGAGGACTTACATCTAGAATAGCTAGATGTTAAGACAGCCTTTCTTCATGGGGACCTTGAAGAAGAGATATATATGCATCAGCCGACAGGATACGTGGCACCAGGTAATGAGAACAAGGTGTGCAGACTGAAGAAGAGTCTATATGGCCTGAAGCAGGCCCCGAGGCAGTGGTACAAGAAGTTCGATAGTTTCATGTCGGGAAACGGTTTTAGGAGATGTCATGCAGACCACTGTTGTTACTTGAAGAAGTTTGATACGTCATACATCATCCTTCTTCTGTACGTTGATGATATGCTTGTGGCTGGCTCAAGCATGGAGGACATCTCAGATCTCAAAAGACAATTGTCTAGAGAATTTGCCATGAAGGATTTAGGAGCTGCAAAACAAATCCTAGGCATGAGGATAAAGCGTGACAGGGAAAACAAGAAATTAGTTTTGTCACAGGCAGAGTACATAGCCAAGGTACTTGATCGATTCAATATGGGAGGTGCTAAGCCGGTTAGCACTCCATTAGCCAACCACTTCAAGCTATCTAAGGAGCAAGGTGCAAAGACGCAGGAGGAACAGGACTACATGGCTAAAGTCCCATACGCGTCAGCTATTGGGAGTCTCATGTATGCTATGGTGAGCACGAGGCAGACATTGCTCAAGCAGTGGGAGTTGTTAGCAGGTTCATGAACAACCCCGGGAAGGAACATTGGGAAGCTGTGAAGTGGATCCTTAGGTACTTGGTAGGTACTAAGGACGTAGGGTTGTGTTATGGTGGATCGAAAATCAAGTTACAAGGCTACGTGGATTCAGATTTGGCAGGAGATATCGACAACAGAAGAAGCACTACGGGTTATGTTTTTACTCTGGGTAGTGCTGCAGTCAGTTGGGTCTCTCAGTTACAAAAGATAGTATCTATCAGTACGACAGAAGCAGAATATGTTGCGGCTACAGAAGCATGCAAGGAGATGGTGTGGATGCAAGGTTTTATGGAAGAGTTGGGTAAGAAGCAAGCAGATTGCAAGCTGTACAGTGACAGTCAGAGTGCAATACACTTGGCTAAGAATTCAGCCTTTCATTCAAGGACCCAGCATATTGCCATCAGATATCACTTCATACGTTCTTACTGGAAGATGGATCGATTGCTTGGAGAAGATTCATACAAGTGAGAATCCTGCGGATATGCTGACCAAGGCGGTCACAAGGGAGAAGCTGAAGCTCTGTTCAGCTTTGATTGGTCTTCAGGCTTGAAGACGGGGAGGTGGTGCACTCCAGATGAAGAAGACAAAGGTTTATGGAGATGTGTCTCCAAGTGGGAGATTGTTGAGAAGTGGAGCCACATCTGGGGCCGCCCACGACCAGTCGAGGTTGCGCGGATTTCGTGTCGCAAGTCCTTTCGCAACTGGGATGCGAAAGGAGTTTCGCGGATTTCGTGTCGCAAGTCCTTTCGCAACTGGAATGAGAAAGGAGTTTTGCGGATTTCGTGTCGCAAGTCCTTTCGCAACTGGGATGCGGAAAGGGAAGTTGCCAAAACTATAAATTGGGGTCCCTAGGGCTATTCTAGGTTAAGGTGAATTTTAGGAAATTATTCTGAGGTGTGGGCAAAGGATTTTCTCTGTACTTCCAAGGGAGAGGTTAGTATATTGCCTTGTAATCTTCGTTTCTCTTCATAGTGGAATTTTGCATCCGTGGTTTTTTACCCTAGTTTGGGGTTTTTCCAAGTATATCGTCTTGTGGTTTGTTTTGGATTGCTTTGATCTATTTCTAGTTTATATTTCTTCCTGTCTATCGTTTGTGGGTGAGGCCTTAGATTGGATCTAGGCTCACTGCGTTGTTGGCGTGCTGCGCAACATGGGGTGGGCGGCCCGTTGAACCCATGGATTTGGGGCCTACGAGGAGGGTTCGGCCGAGGACCTAACCCATGGATTTAGGGCCTGGTGATGCAGGACCGATACATGAACCAATTAACTTGTGAGATCAAGTAGCCGAATTAAGATATTTAACAAAAAAAACAAACATCGCTATAATAATCACAAATATCATGAAAATCAAAAGAGCATAATGCATAATCCTAGCCTAAGCTACCAACATCGTAACACAAGATCATTAAATAAAAAGAAACTAGGATCTAATGGATATAGGGACACCCAATTAGCATAGGGTATAGTCTATTTCAAAATAGAAAACCTAGTACAACCTAGGGTGAAAATTAGGGTTTGAGTAATTTGGGAAAGTAGGAAAATTAAGAATTTTAGGTTTAGGGTTAGGGTTTCGGGGATGGAAGAAAGGGGTTTGATATAATGATGATGGGGAACCAAAAAAGGGGCAAGGTGGGATTCACATGTATGGTTGTACGGTCACACGTGTGGCGTGGGGTGGATGGGTTTAGGTCGGTTAGGGTTTGGATTGTGGATGGGTATGAGAAAGTTGGGTTTGGGAGAAGACCAATCTGGGATGGGAGAATGAAGAACCTGAAGAAAATACTTGAATGAGGGTGAAAGAGAAGATGGTGTGGGGATAGATGAAGACCTTGCACCTCCGTTAATGAAGATTAGCCTCACACCAATCTTCCTTCCAAATCGCATGAAGATGGAAGAAGAAAGCAAAAGCTTTTTATCTCTATATATATATATATATATATATATATATATATATATATATCACAAAATTCAAAAGGAGAGAGGTCACACGCCTCCCTTTTTTTATAGATCCAAGAAGTTTCAAAAATTACAATAATCCCCCTGTCTTGTGAATTTTAACGAAAATAGCCCTAGTTTAAATAAAATCAACTAAAACACTCATAATGTGTCTAAATATAAAATAATCAAAAACTAAATCCTAAAATATGATAAAGTCAAACTGATGTGGACGATCAACGATCAATGGTCTAATAATGTGATCCATGCAATCCAATGGCCTGATCGTCGCGTCCCTCCAATCTAACAGTCTGGATTACTCCATAAAGCAACCCATGTGCATCTTCCTAGTGTGGGGTTTTCCAGATGGGGTCTTCAGCCCGATCACGGGTACTCGCTTAGCCAAGGGGAAATCGGTGTGGCCTGGCTCCTCTGATATGTAAGCAAGGGCATACGTGACGTGATGTCCTCATCACCTGGGCTATGTGATGCGGACAATAGACCATTCAAAGTATATCAACGCAGGAGGCGTGTTACCCGCGTCAATGTGGTTAGATGACGGGTATGGGTCGGGTCTCTAGAGGTTGAAGACCTTACGTATGTATTCGTGACATGTGTAAGGTACTTGAAGGAGACATTTGGACCGTTGGATCGCGAGAATGGTGTGATCGGACTGTTGGATCGTCACGACCTACCTTCATTGCACCACCTTCACGGTGCTATCATCGAGGCCCATCGGGCATCTTGGATTTGAATTTAGTTTATGAACATTTGATTTATTTGAGTTTTGAGACAGTGTGCACACAACTTTTGTTTGAATTTATTTATTTATTTTTTTTTGAAACTTTTTTTAGCAGGGGTATTTTGGTCATTTCATATAATTACGAATTTATAAGGGTGTTTTGCTCTAAACCTAAAGCATGCTATGTTATGTTTATGAAAAGAAAGAGAGCTTTTGCTTCTGACGATTTCATCGTCGACTTCCAGTGATTGGAAGAGAGCATGAGGCCCAGAGAAGTGATTTTTCATCCTCTACTTCTCTCTCCTTTTTTCGTTTCTCAAGGTACTCTTTTCTTTAAAACTATTTTCTTCATTTTCTTCTAAAATATTTAGATCTAAAAGCCGATCTTATTTATTTTTTATCTAAATCATTAGATCTTGGAAGATTTTCATCCCCACATTTACATATTTTGACCTTCTTCAAATCCCATCATCCAAGGCCTTAGATTTGAAGAACAATCAATTTTTTTTTTCTGAAATTTTCTGATTTTCCAATCCAGAAAATTCATATTTTCTAGATTAGAAAATCCACTTGGATCGTTAGACAGACCTATTGCAAGACGAAAGTCCTATATTTTCCGGATCCGACTAAATTCAGATTTTTAAGTTCAATATTACGTGTTTGTGATGGATGGCCATGATCATTGTTGCATTCACCTTATTTCCTTCTTGTGTTTATGATGTATAAGGTTGAATTTTTTTTTTTTTTGTTAAAGATTGTATAAATCTTCCCCTTTCAAATACCACATTCAATTAAGGTTAGATTAGGCCGTCCTACACCACTATGAGATAAAGTGATTAATTCGTCATGCTCTATCAATTCAAGCTTTTAGAGCAAGTGGTTAATTGTCATGCTGCTGCATCACATTTGGTCAAAACAACACCTGACTATAGGAAAGATACTGAGGTTGTAGTCATTTAGTTGGTATTGATATTTATTGGTTTATATATTTGATTCTCACACTTGCATCATTATGTCCAGTTGTAAGTTTCAATCATCTGGCTTAATTAGTTCTGTCCTGCTTGGTTACACAACATTTTCATTCTTATATTTATTCCTTTGCTGAATAATTCACTTTCACTGTCTGTCTCTATTTTCTTCATGGTGTACAGGGCCCAGTATCTGTTGCAGAGGAAATTGCTGAAGTTAACCAGTTGCTTCAAAATGAAATCCATTTAAGAAAGGCTGCTGAAGAGGAGGCCAACAATCTTAAAAGCCAACTGGTGCAGTTGAAAAAATCAGAGGTATGGTTACTCATCAATGAATGTGTAGCTTCTTTGTCATCATTCAATTCTGCATTGATAGAAAAACATAATCTGTATTTATAGGCTTGTTATCACTAAGAAAAGTTCTTGGGTGTCCTAGGCAGCTGGAAATGCTGAGATTTTAAAGCTCTGCAATATGCTGGAAGATGAAGCCCATCAGAAAGAAAAACTTGAAGAAGAAATTGCAGTACTGAAAAATCAGTTGTTGCAATTGAGCATTGAAGCTGATGAGGTTTGCTGTCCATAGAAGCTGAGCTTGCTAGTTATATTTGATTCATAATTTTGTGTAAAAAATATGTGCAAAGTACTTTTGATATCTTGTAATAAGCATTTCTGAACTTTATATGAATACTACAGTAAAATAGTTATTTGAAGAAGAAATTGTGGTCACTATTTTATATTTTTTCACATTTTCAAAAACATTTATTCATATTAAACTTTTTATTCCATCTCTTAATAGACGAGGAGGAGTTTAGACAGAGGTGGGTCAGGAAAAGTCTTTACTGGTTTAGATTCCCTCATGAACCAAGTTAGGCATCCACAACTCAAGGATTCAGGAAATGAACAAAAGGCCTCAATCGCCAAACTCTTTGAACAAGGTAATCGAAGTCAACTTTTAGAAGTGATGTTACTAATTATCTATCATTTACATTTACATTGTAATGATAATTTAAACTTTTCTAATGGATTGGTGTTGCAGTTGGGTTGCAGAAGATCTTGTCATTGCTTGAATCAGAAGATGCTGATGTTCGGATTCATGCAGTGAAAGTGGTAGCAAACCTAGCAGCTGAAGGTAGCTTGTTCATATTATTATTGATATAGATGCCTGCTTGCTTTGATTTCCCAAGATTTTTGTGCTGAATTGTTTGTTTAAGACAATTATTTATAAACTGCGCCCATATGCTTGTACTTTGCCTTTGTCCATTAGCCCTTCCAAAATTGAATTGGGTAGTTCTTTCCAAATCTTCCAGTAATAGTTATATTCTGTCATTCCCAACTGGTTCCTCAATGTTGTAACTTGACCTGATAGGGGACCTTGTAGGATAATGTAGTAGTGAGGTTTGTGGTTGTATTTAAGACCTTGATGCAAGTAGGGCAGCTAACCAACCCTGATTAATTGGGTTAAGGCTTAGATGATGATGATGATACAAGCAGGGCAGCTGGCAGGGATCCATTATATGCTTAGCATTTCAGGTTCCTGGGGTCTGGATGTGGACACAACAAGGACATAATTTAAGAAATGAAGGTAGAGCATGCCATCCAGTAAGTCCAATGGGAATCCATGTGTGTTGTGTGTGTGTCTTTTATTATTATTATTATTATTATTTTGGATGAACTGGCAACTTTTTTTTTTTAACCAAAAAGAAAGAAAAACAACAGAGGCTCAGCACAGCCGACGAGAAACACGAAAAAAAATGACAGGAACAACTATGTGCCAGGACAGCTGCAAGAGCCCCAACTCTGGCTCGCTGTCAGAATCTACGCCTTGTTAAAGACTATCTGCCTTTGAATTTGTGGATTGGTGCACATGGAGAAACAAAAATCTGAAGGGTCCTAAAAAATGTTTGCAATGCCCCCAGGAATTCTGCCATCCATAATCCATTTGACTGCATTGCTCGAATCTCCTAAAATAATCATGGGGCTAAGATTGCGATCCACAACTAATTCCAAACCTTGAAGAAGGGTAGAAACTTTGGCAGAAGCAGAGTCCCTTGCACCTAGTGTACAAAATTCCAAAGTTATCTTGTCCCTAAAGTTTCTTACTAAGCCTCCAATCGCAGCAGGGCCTGGTTAGAGCTTTTCTTTCTTTTCTGTTGCAGTAATCGTCTCAATTTCTCAATTCGGTCAGAATGTCAAATTCAAGGGAAGGAAGTGAGTTTCGTCCTTCTGATAAAGATAATATCAATCACAGCGTACTTTTGGACCCTTTACCTCTGACATTTGCGAGCAGCCCTGTCCCCTCCACCTTCTAGGGATGACTGGAAGATGACGGTGATTGGAGGTATATGAGGAAGTGAAAAGTCAGAAGGGAAAGGGAAGGGCCTTTTCAAGTATTTGTTCACAATATCCCCTTATATTGTCCCAAGAAGAGTTATGAAAGATTTTGGGGCATTTCGAAGTATTGCGCTGTTGCAGATGTCTTCGTCCCTTGGGATAAGCAAACTAGGAAGAGCAGGAGCTTTGCTTTCGTGCATTATTGTTATGCTGGTGAAGCTCAAAAAGCCATTCAGGCGTTTGTGAACCAAACTCCAATCATGACAGCAAATCTTCATTGTTTGAAGGGATGGTGGTGATTGAAGGTATGTGAGGAAGTCAAAAAGTTAGAAGGGGAAGAAAAGCCCCCCCCCCCCCCCCCCCCCCCAAAAAAAAAAAAATCCCTTATCATCATTCCAAGAAGAGGTTGCAAAAGATTTTTGGGCCTTTTGGAAGCATTGGAACATTGCAGATGTCTGTATTCCCTAAGATAAGCAAAATGGCAGGAGCAGGAGCTTCACTTTTGTGTGTTATTGGTATGTGATGGATGGAAGGAATATCGATGGAAGGACTTTATGTGTCTTTAAATCTAAATTATGACTGCACTTGTGACCAGTGTTTTAAATAGCGGTAGCGTGTAGCGTAAGCTACACAATACTTCTAATTTTTTATATATATATATATATATATATATATATATATATATATATATATATATATATGATAAATATTAAATAGTAAGAAGTTGATGGATAGGGTCTTATTATTTTTAAGTTAATATATGTCTCGTGTACAATTTTTTAAGGGCCCGAATTAGGCGGGACTTGGATTGTGAAGTGTAGCACACAAGTGTCAAAGTTTTTTGGGCCTCACCGTGATAAATGTGTTATATCCACACCGTCCATCCATTTTGCCAAATAATTTTAGGGTATGAGCCCAAAAATGAGGCAAATCCAAAGCTCGGGTGGACCGCACCATAAGAAACAACAATAATTAAACGTTCACCATTAAAAATTTATTGGGGGCTACAAAAGTATTAGATCAAGCTGACATGTGTGTTTTCCCTTCATCCATGTCAGTGTGACCTAAGTAACAGGTTAGATGGAAAATAAACATTACAGCGAACCGTGTAACAAAATAGTGCAAGTGCACTGTTCAACGTGCACCGCAGAACACAAAAAAAAAAAATAATAATAAGTGCGTGGCTGTGAAACAACCACACAGTCTATTCCATTTTCGATGCCGGAAATGAAAAAGAAGAGAGGGGGAAACCGAAAGAAAAGAGGGAGGGAGGGAGGGAGAGAGAGAGAGAGAGAGAGAGAGAGAGAGAGAGAGAGAGAGAGAGAGAGAGAGAGAAAAGAAGAAGAAGAAGAAGAAGAAGAATCCGCAGCTGCGACCGCAACCGCAATAGTCCGAGAAGAAGAAGAAGAGGAAGAAGAAGAAGAGGAAGAAGGAGAAGAAGGAAGAGGAGGAGAAAAAAAAAAGAGAAAAAAGGAGCGTACCTATTTTTGTCTCAAGATGAGATTGAATCGCTGAAAATTGTAAACATTGAAGCTCCACAGCGATCAGTTTGCCTCTGGAAGTAGTTTTTCCAACTCACGATTGAAAAGTGGGGAGAAGAGCAACGTCAGCAGTGTCGGTTTGCGCCTGACAGCTGACTTTCGACCACAACATTGAAGGGTGGGGAGAGAATCAGCGTCGGCAGCGTCGGATTTGCTCTGTGAGAAGATTCTGGGTCTCCAAATGCAAGGGTGGGGAGAGCAGCTACGTCGGCTGCTGCGGTTTGGGAGTGGAAGCCCTTTAGAATTAGGTTTTTGGTTTTTTAACTTAAGTTTGC
The DNA here is from genome assembly GCA_021015155.1 of Magnolia officinalis. Lineage (NCBI taxonomy): Eukaryota > Viridiplantae > Streptophyta > Magnoliopsida > Magnoliales > Magnoliaceae > Magnolia > Magnolia officinalis. The sequence continues at coordinate 16,389 of JAJHSJ010000118.1, read as the reverse complement.
TTGTGGTGTGAGTTCACCACTGTTTCCTGCACCGGAAAAAAAAAAAAAAAAAAAACAAAATAGGTAGTGTACACTACCTGCGCTACACGCTACATACCCGTAGCGTACGCTACGACCCCTGTAGCGCATGTTAAAGGGGAAAAACACTATTTCTGACGCTACGTAGCGAAATCGCTACGCTACGCTACGTGGCGTACGCTACCGCTACGCTACGAACGCTATTTGATACACTGCTTGTGACAGTAGACCTTCATCATTTCGGTCAGCTCCTTCAACCGCTAACTCTTGGGCAGGTCAGTGGAAGCCATGGTATGCACAAGGCTCTGCCCCATTTAGAGGTGCTTCTTATCAAGAAGCCTTAATTGGTTCCAGTCTTAGTGGTTCTCTGTCTATTTGTTTTTTGTTTTTTTTTTGTTTTTTTTTTTTTTTAGAGAGAGAGAGAGAGAGAGAGAGAGAGAGAGAGAGAGAGAGAGAGAACCAATTTTATTAAAACGCCCAAGAGGTGAGAAAAAAAAATACAACCCGACTCTACGATTAAAAAAAGAGAGAGAAAAGACTAGCAAACTTTGTTGCATTTACATAAGATGCCCAACCTAGAACAAAACATTAACTTTTCTAATAACCTCTTCCACTAAAGAGTTCTCATTCAATAACAACCATTCCGATCCCCCCAAATAGACCAGAAGATTGCCGTAATAATATGTCTCCTCATTGCTTTCCCAGTTTTTCCTACCCCACCCCCGTTCTAAGCCCACGAGAGGCCCTCGACAGGCTTCAGCATCACCCAATCGGTATGGAAAAAGTCAAGAAAGTGCTCCCACACCTTTCAAGCAAAAGGGTAGTGAATGAAAAGGTGATCAATCGTCTTCATGTTCTCCATACCATCAGACAAATATTAGGAAGGACTAGGGATCTTTTCTGCAGATTGTCAATAGTAAGAACTCTCTTCTTCCCACTAACAATATGAAGTCTGCTACTCTGGGGGGCTCCGTGGAGCCAATGATAGAATGGTTGGGGAGGACCAAAGATACTAATCGACTCACTAATCAGTCTGTAGAATGGGTGAATGGAGAAGCTACCTGAACAATGTGAAAGCCACGCCATTGAGTCCTCTTCTTGAGACAAGGGAACTATATTCTTCATGCAATCCAATAAACTGGCCGACTCCATCATCTCTTCATCCGATATTCCCGCTACAAGGGGGAGGCCATACCGCAAAACTGCCACAAATAGAATAACAATGGGTTACAGTGATGAATTGATCTGAAGCGAGATGAGCCACTCTAATAGAGAGCTCTTGAAGCATCCGATCTATGTACCAAACATCCACCTAGAATCAAATGTGGTTTTCAATCCCAAGCGAAAAGGCGACCCCTCTATGAAACATATGCTTTGTCTACGTTACTGCTTGAAAAAAGACTGGAGGCTCGATAAAAGAGCTCTTCACACCCCACCCTCCCTCCTGTGTGCCATACTTATTCGCAATAAGCTCTCTCCATAACCTTCTTGTTTCTCTTCCAAATCTCCAACATCACTTCCCATGGAGTGCCAAATTCATTGATCTCAAAATCTTTGAACCAACTCCTCCTTCAACAATCGGTTTGCACACCTCTTCCCACCTGAGGAGGTGAAACTTACTTTCTTCCCCGGTCCCTTTCTAGAGAAAATCTCTACTAAGTTTTGCCAATCTATCCAACACCGATTTAGGTCATTTGAAAAGACACAAAAAGTACATTGGCATGTTAGAGAAAGCCACTTTAATGAGAGTCTACCACCCTCCCAAAGATAGTTGGCAACATTTCCAACTCGATAACTTTCTCTCGATTCTTTCAATAACCTTATCCCGAAGGTGTTTTGCTGGCTTCCTCATACAAAGGGGAAACCTTAGATATTTCGAGGGAAGCACCCCTTTCTTACTGCCTAAAATAGTTGCCAACTGTGATAACTCCTCACCATCCACTTAGACTCTTAGCATTTCACTTTTGGCCATGGTAATTTTTAAACCCGAGACTAATCTTTAAAAATAAATAAATAAATAAATCTTTAACCCTGAGATTGCTTCAAAACAGACAATGATTTTCCGAAGGTTATCCACTGAGACACATCATCTACATACTAAAGATGGCTGATTTGAGTCACGGTATCTACCACTTTGAATCCATTAATTAAACCGTTCTCCTCTCCTTTATCGAGCATCTTACTAAGTGCCTCTAAATTACAACAAAAAGGTAAGGTGATAGAGGATCACCTATCTGATACCCCTGGACCCCTTGAAGAAACCTTTTGGCTACCCATTAATCATAATAGAGAAAAGTTGATTGCACGCATGACCATATCGAACTCCTCCACTTCTGATCACATCCCATTCTCCTGAGCATATAGTCTAAGAATTCTCAATCCACGTGCTCATAGGACTTTTTGATATCAAGCTTGCAGACTAACTTGCTTTTCCCATCCCTATTACTGGAATTGATGCATTCGTGAGTGATGAGAGCGCTATCCAAAATCTTTCTACCTGCAACGAAGGCCCCCTAGTTCTAAAATATATATCTTCAAAGGAACTCCCTGAAACCTTAAGGCAAGAAGTTTGGCTATAATTTTATATGGGCCCCCCAATTAGGCTGATGGGCCCAAAGTCTTTTAACAGTTCCACCCCTTCAGTTTTAGGAGTGAACTATAAATGACTCCTCGAGATCATTTGAGAGACAACTTCCCTCGTAGAACTTGGAAACAAACTCCACATCTCTTTTGACCGGTTGCCAAATTTTTTTAAAGAACATCATTGGGAAGCTATCAAGGTGTAGGGCCTTGTCTCCACACATCGAGTCGAGAGTAGCTTTAACTTTTGATATCGACTTTTCAATAGAAGCCACGTCCTCACTTGACAATTGATGGAATTCTAGATTATCTAGTTGTGGCCTCTTCCTCTGATCAGAGGATAACAAATTCTTGTAATATTGTAAGGAGCTTAGGCAAGTGCATGCATCTAGTTGTCCAGTGCAAGATAAGTGTTAGTCCATGGGTGAGGAGGTTATGTCTCTGAGGCCATGTATCCAGATTATCAGCAGTGGTTTTTAGGCCACATATCCAGATTACCAGCAGTGGTTTTTGGCTCCTGTGGGTGGTAATTCCTTCTCCTTTCAACTTTCCATGTGGTTTTCGACCCTACCAGGGAGAATAGTTCCAAAAAAAGTATCCTGGGGACGCCGACCATCCGCAACGGTTGCCCATCATCTGACGTGGGGAAGTTGTTCTAGAGGGAGATTAGATTATTGGCCAAGAGGGAAGTAAACAATTGTCTTCAAGTTTGTGTTCTTATTAGCTAGAAAAACTTCCACTGGCACAGAGGAAGCCGTAGATTTAATTGCAATTCTCCTGCAGGGGAACCATCTCTTTCTTCGTTGCTTATCAATATTACATTTGGACTGTCGGTTAATCGACTTCAGATGGGCCCTCAATCTATGGACACGGATAGAGGTTGGATATCTTTAGTAGGTGCGGGTCCTTTAATTAGTAATTGGGTGATGTTGACAGTCCAGCCCCGAGCCGGAATTGCTTGGACAGGTATTGTTCCAGTGGATCAAGGAAGCAATGGGGTGATTAATGTAGGGGCATTTTCACATAGGGCTCGAGTGGGGCGGCCTGTGAGATGCATGGGCACACTCGAGGTAGGCGGCCCGTGTGACGCGGAACCCATGTGAAGTGGGGCCTACAAGGGGGTTCGGCCGAGGTCCTAACCCATAAGATGTGGTGCTTGGGCTATGAGATAAAGGAATTAATTCGCCATGCTCTAATAGTTCGAGCTTTTAGAGTAATTGGTTAATTGTCCTGCATCAGAAGCATAGTTAAATTCATCTTTGATCAGCGTTGAAGAGGTAACAAATGACAAAAATCAGTATTTGACTACAACAGTCAAATTAGGATTTGACAAAAATCATCTTTGATCAGCATTTAGAAAAAGCTCAAGATCATGTGTTTTGTTTCTTACACTTGTGCAGAGCCTTGGGTGTACTTTTTCCCCTATGGGGCTTTCTAATAAATTCATTTTACTGACTATAAAAAGTATTCTTGAAGAGAAGGTGTTCTGATGCAGGAGATGAAATTTTAAATATGATATGTGAGATTCCAGGCTTTTAGATCATATTAGTTCAAAACAATCACACAAAATTTCACATCCCACATAAAGTCAAGCACTCAATCAAGGGGAATCTATGCGGGTCCAGGCCTACACATGCTAGGGCTGGATCAATTAAAGTTATAAACTAAATAATGCTCAAAGGATAGTAGATTCATCCACACATGCATATGAATATTTCCCCAATCCAAGGGATTCACATGTTTCAATTCAAGAAACCCTAGGGTTGAAAAAGTGGAATAGAACTTGGGGATTTGAGATGATCTAGGGTTAGGGTTTTAGAAACAAGGCGAGAGAGGAGTGAAATAGAGACGAGAGGGAACCTGTGATCAGCCCGCGCGTGTGGATAGCAAACCGGCCTGACGCACGTGCGTGGATGGCGGCCCGCATGTGTGTGAGGCCCATGATTCTGGAATCGGTAAGCTAGGGCTTGGTCGGCCAGGGTTGGGCCACCTTCTCTCTAAATTTCAAGCCAAACGGATGAACGGTTTAAACGCGGTGCTCCGCCGAAGTTTCAGTCCTCCCGCAGGGCCAGATTCTGAAAATCTGTTGTAGGGGAAAGATTAACTGCAAACGTTGATGGATTTGATGAGGGAATGGTTGTAGGAGATGATGAATATGGAGGGTAGGAGATGAGGGCGATTTGGGATGGGTGTGGCTTCGCACCACGGTAGTTAGCCCTTCGAAGAAGGGAGGGTTTCGTACCCAATTAGGTTTTCACAACTTAGAGAATTAGAGAAGCAGGAAAACACAGAATTTTATTAATCATCTTCAATGAATAAAAAATAACAACTAATCAATACAATCTAAACCGTTCATGATGTTCCTAATAACGGTAATAAGCAAAACTCAAAGTCCTGCGTCACCTAGGGTAGTGGGCTACGATCATGAGATCCAATGATGGGATTCACATGATGATCGGGTCCACCCCAGGGAACCAAAACAGTCCTCTAACTAGGAGGCCCTCCATGGATGTCGTCATCGATCCAGATCGAAGGTGGGGCCTTCCTTGCGTACGTTTGTAAGGGGGGCGTACGTGTGCGCGAGATGTCCCCATCAACTCTCTCCGGCTGCGAAGATTTCGCCATTAGAGAAATAAAACTCCCGAATTGCTTTAAGATGTCAGGATTAAGTCTCTAAAGCTCATCTTCAGTGAGCCACATACTGTCTGAAGCCGGCCGTCTGACGTCGATATTATCTAATGGTCCGAAATATCTTGTATCTCCTCTCTGGGTGTGGGAATGGTAGGTATGGGAGGTAGAGACTGAGAAGATGGGTCGGGAGGGGGCCAGGGATCAAGGGAAAGGTCTGGGGAATCAGGATGGTTAGGTGATAGACTGGACAATGTATCAGTGGTCCCCTGAAATGCAATTAGATCCTCCACATTGAATGTGGAACTAATTTCCATGGAAGGTGGAAGATCTACCACATACGCATTGAGACCGTTCTGTTTTATAATTTTAAATAGTCCAGCGCTACGCGTGTGTAATTTACGAATGGCTCCCTGTGAGTACCGCTCTGGCCTGATGCGGACCATCAGTCCCCTACAATGAATTCCTTGAAACGTTTATATTGGTCTGCAGAAAGTTTGTAATGTTCATTATCAGTAGTGATCTTTCGCCTAATTTCCTGATGCAATGAATGAATTTGATGCGCAAAAGACTCAGCAGACTCTGATGGCATATGGGACAATGACATAGGGACAAGATCAATAGCTTTTCTAGGTTTATAACCAGTAACGACTTCAAAAAGACTTAAACCTGTGGACCTATTAACAAAACTATTAAATGCAAACTCGGCTATAGGTCGTGCGGTGTTCCATGTCTTGGTGTGCTCCCCCACTAAACACCTGAGCAAATTTCCCAGACTCCTATTGACCACCTCAAATAGGTTTGGTAGAGTCGCTCCAGGGTCTAAATCAATGGTTTGCTGTATATCCCTTATAGGGGGAAGCTTATTCGGTAGATCATCGGGAAAGACATCACGAAACTCATTCACTACCGAAATGGCCTCAGTGGGTAACTTTGCACTAGCCTCTGGTGCACTTTCCCTAACCACAAGGGCGTACACCATCGAGTCCGACTCAGTCTCTCGCTCAAAGTCTTTGGTATTTAGAATATGGAGAGACTTAGACTTGGACTTCGATTCCTCAACCAACCTCAAGTGATAAGAGAAAGGGAGGTATTTTTCCTTAAGAGTCTATTTCATTTATCTCCAATGGACTATTGGGGGTTCCCTTAACTTCTCTTTCTTTCGCTCCACAGTAGCCCAAAACCTCTTCTCTTGGCCCACGAGCTTCATCTTGGCAAATCGGACTCGACGAACATCCGACATGTCGTGCCACTCAAAATAGTGGTCCATATCCGCCAACCAATGTAGAAAAGCTTTAAGGCCCAAGTGGCCATTAAACGTAGGGGCCTCTACTCTAAATCCTTTGAGAAGTTGTGCATCTGAGTCATAATGATCATGATGCTCCTCGCGGGGTGGGTGCATGGGTGCGCGCCCATGTCTGTTTTTTAGGCTACCCTTATTCCTTTGTCTATCCTCCTGACCACCTGCCTGAGATTGGGCATCTTCCCCAATGACGGGATTTGCCCAGGCGGAGGTCTCTAATTGGGTAACGCGCACGTTAAGCTAATCCCAGCGTTGGTCAATACGTTGTTCCAAGCGCCCACCCAAAGACTCAAACTGCCGGGTTATGTTGTCCATTGACTCTTGTAATTGCTTCATGTTTAGTGCAGGGTGCAACCTAAAACCGCGACCAGTACGTGTGGGCATACAACTACTCATCAACTCAAAGACCTTCTAACATAACTATATGCGACTAAATGGGATTAAATGATCCTATAGGAATCTATGATGAGAGTTAATGCAAACTAAACGTGGATAGACCAAACCCTAAACATGCAATGCATTCCCCTATGAAAAACCTAAGCTCTGATACCAAATTTGATGCAGGACATGAAATTTTAAACATGATATGCGAGATTCCAGGCTTTAGATCATACTAGTTCAAAACAATCACACAAAATTTCACATCCCACATAAATTCAAGCACTCAATCAAGGGGAATCTATGCGGGTCCAGGCCTACACATGCTAGGGTTGGATCAATTAAAGTTATAGACCAAACAATGCTCAAAGGATAGTAGATTCATCCACACATGCATAGGAATATTTCCCCAATCCAAGGGATTCACATGTTTCAATTCGGGAAACCCTAGGTTGAAAAAGTGGAATAGAACTTGGGGATTTGAGATGATCTAGGGTTAGGGTTTTAGAAACTAGGCGAGAGGAGTGAAATAGAGACGAGAACGAACCTGTGATCAGCCGGCACGTGTGGACAACAAACCGGCCTAACGCACGTGCATGGATGGCGGCCCGCACGTGTGTGGGGCCCACAATTCTGGAATCGGTCAGCTAGGGCCTGGTTGGCCAGGGTTGGGCCACCTTCCCTCCAAATTTAAAGCCAAACAGATGATCAGTTTGAATGCGGTGCTCCGTCGAAGTTTCAGTCCTCCTGCAGGGCCAGATTCTGGAAATTTGTTGTAAGGGAAAGATTAGCTGCAAACGTGAGTGAATTTGATGAAGGGATGGCTATAGGAAATGGAGAATATGGAGGGTAGGAGATGAGGGCGATTTGGGATGGGTGTGGCTTCGCACCACAGTAGTTAGCTCTTCGAAGAAGGGAGGGTTTCTCACCTAATTAAGTTTCCACAACTCAAAGAATTAGTGAAGCAGGAAAACGCAAAATTTTATTAATCAAATTCAATGAAAAAAAAAAAAAAACCCTACAAGGGGTTGCCTATTTATAAGAAAAACCTATACCCCAAAAGTTGTGCCATGTGCGCATACTATTACTTAAAGATGAAGTAATAAAAAATAACAACTAATCAATGCAATCTAAACCGTTCATGATGTTTCTAATAACGGTAATAAGCAAAACTCAAAGTCCTAGGTCACCTAGGGTAGTGGGCCACGATCATGAGATCCAATGATGGGATCCACATGATGATCGGGTCCACCCCAAGGAACCAAAACACAGTCTTCTAACTAGAAGGCCCTCTATTGATGTCGTCATTGATCTAGATCGAAGATGGGGCCCTCCTCCTTGCGTACGTGCGTAAGGGGGGCGTGCGTGTGCGCGAGATGTCCCCATCATGTTCAGTAGTATTGTCCCACAATGACAATAGTAGTAGTGTGCTACAACTAAAATAAGGTTATTATCTTTATAAAAATTTAATATATATGAAATTATACTGTCAACAGTAGGTTGTAGGACCACTTGCATATATTATTTATATGTTAAGGTGAAGGTTCTAAACATTATGTTGGAAGGGGCACAGTGTTGACATGGGGTATTGGGGCCTGATACAAGCCTCCTAGTGCTGTAGTAGTCGATTTCATTTGATCTATAAAATATATTTTAGCTAGTGACAGTCATAGTTGGTAAGTTTTTTTTTTTTTAAAACCAATCGAATTAGATGTGTAGGGTACAATAAACAAAGGGCGACTTTAAGTGATAAAACTATGATCATGCTATTAGAGCATTACATGATTGTCACTGTTCACTACAGTGTAACAAGATTGTGGCTTTGAATAGAACAATAATAGTCGAGCTATGACTAAATGGTTAGACTTATGAGATGTGATCCACATTACCTTGAGACTTGAAAATGAGTGCAGACCAATGTTTTCTACTTAATTGTCATCATCCTCATCATCATAGCCATCGTCGCATCATCATCATGGCCTCGCCAGTTATTCTCACTCTTGTAACAGAACCCTCATACGTGTATTTAATTAGAGCTGCACATCGAGCCGAACCGAGTTGAGTTTGGCACAGCTTGGCTCAGTTCAGCCAGCAGCCTACCTCAGCTCTAGTTCTGCTCGGCTCGATCCTTGAGCCGTACTGTCCAGCTTGGCTCGGTTTGGTCAGCAACTCAGGCCAGCTCGAGCCGAGTTCGATTAGGGCAAAAATGAACTAAAGGGGGTTGGTTTTTTTTTAATTATAATTATAATTATATATATATATATATATAATATAAATAAATATAATTAAGTTATATTTCGAGTCGAGTCAAGCCGAGCTGAACCGAATCGATTCGGGCCGAGCTCGGGCCAGCTTGAAAATTTTTTGAGCTCAATAAAACAGCTCAGCTAGGCCCAAACCCAACTTCGAGTCGAACTTTTCCGAGCTGAGTCGAGCAAGTTAACCAAGCCAGCTTGGTTCGTGTCCAGCTCTATATTTAATGATGCTGATGTATCTTCCAAGACCCCTTTTTTCTCCTTAACAACCACCACATAACCTCCCTAGTTTCTAGAACTATGCTATCTTCAGACCTATTAAAAATCATTAGTTGGTCTTTTTTCTCTTATGCTTCTCCATCAATTGTTGAAGTAGAAAGATAGCTTCAATTGTTGATCTCCTGCCATGAATATCAAACTGAGTTTCTAATGTCCTTGTTTCTTATCTCGTCCTAGGCCCTGTTTGGTAGACGTCTAAAAATGAGTTGATCTCATTTTAGTTAACAGTAATTATGTATTAGAGATCTTGACCTCTTACATAATCCTGCTAACATGAACTCATTATGTACTAGAGATCGAGATCTCTAATACATCATTACTGTCAACTAAAATGTGATGAACTAATTTTTAGGTGTCTACCAAACAGGGCCTCTCTCTTTGTTCCGCCACTCTCTCTAGATATTCATAGGTGACTTGATAAGTTTGCTTACCTGATATGATCCTACTTTTTGCATCTCTTTTGTTATTGGAGAGATAGGTATATCATGATGCTTCTTCTCCACCCATCAGGCATTTTCTGTCTTTAACATTTTGTCAAAAGACTAGTTAACCAAACTAATCCGATTTCATCCAGAATTTTCAACCCCTCTGCTGGTATATCATTTGTATCCACGGCCTTTCCTTTATTCATCCTTGCTAGGTTTACCTTTACTTGCCTTACCGAAGTCTACGATAATACACATGTGGCATGCCCACGCAAGTCCTCATGTTTTGAGACTCCTATTAATTCTATCCTTGAGCTTGCTACTCAGATCTCCATTTAACAACTTTTGAAAGTGACTTCTGCATCTCACCCTCATCTCACTGTCTTTCACTAGGACTGGTCCTTGCTCTTACTGCATCTAGCCATCTAATAAGGTTTGTCTTTAATGTGGTTTGCCCAGTACAATAGCCTTTCCCTTGATAGCATAGCTTATGAATCATGATGCTCTAAATATTGAGCCTGATTAATTAAAAACGTTACGAGTATATTATGTTTTACGTTGTTCTTTCCTACACATTATTTTCAGTTGACTCATGCAATATCTTTTGGCTTGTGTTGCTTTCTGTCTTTCTTCCTTCCTTTTCTTCGCTTTTATTTTTGTTTGTGTAATTTATGTTGATGTTGGCCTTGAAATCTTAACATAGAGGGTTTGACCTCATACCATGATTCTAGCTGCTCTTATGTAGGCGTGTTCTCCTGAGCAAGGGTTTGTGATTCTGGAGTAGATTTGGCTGCTGTATTTTCGTAAAATCAGTTGATGAAATCTGCATTTCTCTCTACTCATGAAATTAGCATTTCTCACCTCTCATGAGAATGGAGAGATTGAGAAGGATGTTGCCCATAGAATTCAAGCGAGGTGGAAGAAATGGAGATGTGCCTCTGGGGTTTTATGTGATCGTTGTGTACCACTCAAACTAAAACGGAAATTTTATGGTATAGCTATGAGACCAGCCATGATTTATGGGGCGGAATGTTGGCAGTTAGGAAACAACATGTTCATAGGATGAGTGGCAAGACAAGGAAGGATAAAATTAGAAATGAATGCATTCAAGGGAACTTAGGAGTAGCACCAATAGGTAATAAGATGAGGGAAAGCAGACGTAGATGGTTTGGTCATGTGCAACGAGACCAAGAACTGCGCCGGTTAGAAGCAGCAAGTTGGTATAAGTTGAGGGCTCTAAAAGGGTAAGGGGAATGCCCAAAAGGATGTGGATGGGGGTAGTAAGAAACGACTTGATGACCTATGGTCTAGCTGAAGTTATAGCCCTTGATTGGATAAGGCTTAGATGATGATGATTAGTCGTCTTTTTTTTTTTTTTTTGGTTACCTCAATTGCTTAGTTTTGAGATCGACTTGTAACTGAATGTCATTCTTGGCTTTTTCATTTAAGGTAAGCAATTAAAAATAGTACAAGATTTCCTGTTTAGTAACTGACAATTCAAATGCCCAGAAAAGCATATTAACAAAGGATTTTGGATCTTTATGAGTTGTTTTTTTTTTTTTTTTTTGTTTTTCCATATTTCTTCAAGGGTTTGCTTTCTGATTTACTTTATTTGCATTGATATTTCCTAGGGAATGATGTTTACTTACTTTTGTCATCTGCAGAAGTAAATCAGGAAAAGATTGTTGAAGCTGGAGGTCTTACTTCCTTGCTGATGCTTCTTAAAAGCTCAGAGGATGAGACAATACGTAGAGTAGCTGCGGGTGCGATTGCTAACCTTGCAATGAATGGTAAATATTTTTTCTGCCTTTAGTTCCTATGAATCATATCTTATGATATTTGATTTTCTAGACTTCATCAATACACAGGCCTTTGGTCATACAGTTCAATGCTAAATCTTTATCTGGTGTTAATGCCCTTGTGTCCTGAATCCTGATCAATTCATTCTTATGTCATCTATTCTTTTGTTCTATCAATCTTTTCCGTCTTGCAGAAACCAACCAGGAGCTTGTTATGGCTCAAGGGGGCATCAGTTTGTTGTCAATGACTGCAGCTGATGCTGAGGATCCGCAAACTCTTCGGATGGTTGCTGGAGCAATTGCCAATTTATGTGGCAATGGTAAACCTTTTTTTTTTTGCATTTCTTTTGATGTTGCCCATTGTAGAGTTGTTTGATTAGTCTTCCTGACTGGATTGTAAAATGCTTAGTAGTAGTAGGCTCCTTTTTTTTTTTTTTTTCCAGTGGAAAGACTTCATATTGTCATTTTAAGGGCCCGCTCAAATCAATACTGCGAGAAAGCAATCCAGTCAAGTTTAAACTATACTCGGGGCCGTTTCTACCGAGCTTTCAGTTGGCTAAATTGATTTTCTAGATAGAGGCTGCGTCATTGTGTCCAATACCATGTAGTAAATGGGATCAACTGTATAGCCAACACGATTGGTGAATGCGTTGATGAATCTAAACTGGCTAACTGTTAGACCACCTTTTGGATGGGCCAATGGTCGAAATGTTGTGGTGGTTAGTTGGTTCTAACCATTCTGTCCATATTCCTTTTCTAGACCAAACTGTACAAAAATGAGAGATTAATCAAACAGTTATGTACTCCCAAGCAGCACAATTTTGGGCCATGGCTCATACAGACATTATTCACTGATTGGATGGTTCGGATCCATCACCAAGGTGCGCTAGGGCTGAGACCATTACTAAATGGTATTTGGGCACATGGTAGATCCTAAACCGTCTAGATAATTACACTCAGAAGTTCATGTTATCCTAAACTTTTTATGATATTTCCAAGAAAATTCTGTTTCTAGAAAAATTAATAGTGCCATTTCCATCTTATCTGTCCATATTTTGTTACCTTTTGCATTTCTTGTTGTGAAGTTATTTGAGAACCCTTTCACTAGTCAACTTGCCTAGCTAGCCATTTGACATTATTATTGGATTTCCAAAACTAGGTGAATTCCTCACCTTTGGAACTGTTTCTTGAATCAGTGATCTCCTACATTCTTTTGATTCTCAGCTCCCTCATAGAAAGCTTTACTTATCTAGCATGTCCTCCCACAAGTTTCATAATCGTTTTTTTTTTGGTTACTGCAGATAAGCTGCAGACAAAGCTAAGAGGTGAAGGTGGTATAAAGGCATTGTTAGGGATGGTTAGGTGTGGGCATCCATACGTTCTTGCCCAAGTTGCACGTGGCATTGCAAACTTTGCAAAATGCGAGTCTCGAGCATGTAGTCAAGGTAACACATGATCCATCCTGAAGTACTGTGCATATTGTTGGTTCTTATGGTGTTGAATTCTACATGTTTTGATGGAACCTTCTTGCTCTTCTAGCCCACATGATACATTCATTTTAAGTTGTTCTTACCAAAGAGTATGTTTATATAATTTTAATGGATTTACAATTGTCAATATTAGAACTGTGCAGCTGTATTTAACTGCATTTAGCCAAAATTGCATCTTTATCATCTTCTTAGGGACTATGGTTTGTTGTTACTAAACTCGAAGGCTCTTACCATTCCTTTGGGTACCAGCTTCCTGAAATCTACTGTGACCAAGTTTCTCTAAGAAAATTTGAAAATGGCTGGAAAATTAGGTGTGATGTGGTTGCTTCATTTTGTTTTCTTTTAGAAGTGACTCAGATGCCACTAGGTTTCAAAGCCTATTTCAATCATTCTTGCAAACTCCCAGGTCAGCTACTTGACTCCCCTGACTCAACTAGACTCTCAAGCTTTACAATCAGAGTTAAATGGTTTCTACCCTTTAGTAAAGAACTAAGATGTCATTCAAGTGACACCTATTACCCAGCCAGTTTCCAACTCAAGTCACTTGACTCTTGTCAAGTCCGATATCTTCTTCTTCTTCTTCTTCTTCTTCTTTTTTTTTTTTTTGGGGGGGGGGGGGGGGGGGGGTTATAAAAATAGCCGTAGAACCCTGCCACAATTTGTACCCATCCATTTTTGGCGCAATTAGAAAAATGTAGGACCAGGGCAGTGTAATGCTGCCTCCATTTTCGGAAACATTCTAAACACCCCTAAGCCTTGTACAAGCCCCTGGACATCCTAAGGAACTTTAGAAACCTGAAATGCAAGCCAAAATAGGTGTTCATTATGCCTAGCCCAAATCAACAGGGTATTTTTATATAAATAATTGGCAGTTAAAATTAGTCACATCAAATTTATTATTTTTATTTTTATCTATATGCCCTTCACATGGTGGCCCACTAGATTGACAGTTCCAATTGTACTAGTGTGCCACATTTCAGGGAAGACGTCACTGAGTAGAAGCCTTCATCTCCAAGAAGCCTTTTGAGGCCTCCCTTTCAAGCCTCATAACTGTGTCAAGTACAAAACAATGGAATATGTAACACTCTCCAAGTAAAATTTGTGGCTATGTATTGATGTGTAATGCTTGCCATTGCAAATGCTACCACAGGGACAAAGACTGGGAGATCTTTCCTGATTGAGGATGGGGCACTGCCATGGATTGTACAGAACGCCAACAGCGAAGAATCACCAATTAGACGCCATATTGAGCTTGCACTCTGCCACTTGGCGCAACATGGTGAGTGGTATTTTCCTTCCTATCCTATCAATGTGGATTTTATCATCACCATCGCCTAATAATCTCAGTTTCATCATCCCAGAAGTGAATGTGAAGGACATGATTAGTGGGGGTGCCTTATGGGAGTTGGTTCGCATTTCACGGGATTGTTCTCGAGAAGACATTAGGAGTCTAGCACACCGAACACTGACATCCAGCCCCACTTTTCAAACCGAACTGCGGCGACTGCGCATAGAATGCTAGGTACAACTTCTGGAATTTTTTAAAGGCTGAAGTTCCTAGAGCATTGGGCGCATGTGATGTTGGAATAAGGGTAGCTCATCATCTCAATAGTGTGGCCTGCTAAACGAATATTTTCTATTGAGATAATCAGCAGGCAGGAGGTCATGCAGAAGCCTCCTGTGTATCAACATAAGGAGTTTGTTGGGGTTTGTGATCCATAATTTGAAGACCAATTTTTTGTATATCGATCGTCCAATATTTTCCTAATTATGTTTTTTCTTTTCCTTTCCTTTCATTTATTTTTTGTTATCATTTCAAGGGCGAAGATTTGTTGTATTCAAATCCTGTTGTAGCTTGTCTTAGTGTTTTTGAATTGTTATGTATATGAAATGATGGTAATATGATTGTATCTTGTAAAAACAATATCAGAAACATTAACTTATTAGTCTCTATGTTACATGTTTCATTTCTTTTAGTCTATAATGAGAATTTTAATCAAGGTGGTGTTGCAGAATTAGAGAAGCGGTAGGCTCTACATTACATGTTTTATTTCTTTTTATCTATAATGAGACTTTTCTTCTTCTTCATCCTGCTTTTTCTTCCTTCTCCTTCATGTAGAGAATTGGTTTTTCCAAAGAAGGGGTGGTAATAGTGTTTGCAAATTGGAGGGGCTTCTTCTACTTTTTCTTCACATAGAGAATTTGCCTAAGCTTGTGCAGAGAAAGAATTAGACACTTGTGAGCTGCATGGGTAATTGAAAAGCAATCTGGGATGATGTTGGAGAATCAGACAAAGTGGTAATACTTTTTGCAAATTGGAGGGTTGGTAAGAGTTTTTGCAAATTGGAGGGGCTTCTTCTTCTTCTTCTTCTTCTTTGTGAGCCCCTAAGCTCGTGCAGAGAATTAGACACTTGTGATCTGCATGGGTAGTTGAAAAGCAATCTTAGATCGGGGTTTATGTTTCGATGATCGAAACCACTTACGTGATGGAACCCACAGTGGATTATCATGAACTTCTGGTTATTTCACACTTTTTGTTATGGACTCAGCTAGGTTTAGGACTTCTCTAGCCCTAGTCTCAATCTTACTCCTATAGGGTTAAGGCGGAGGCCTCTTTGATGCTAGGGCCGGGTCACAGCTTAGAGGGTTAGGGCCCACCCCGGGCTGACCGTTGTCACCCTTATAAAGAATGCTAGAAGCATAGAGATATCTAGAATATTCTAGAGTTCTAAGGGATTTTGTAGACCAATTGGTATATTGTAAAGAGTATTGTAGAATCATATGAAAGAATTTTAAAGTACTCATGTTGGAGTTGTACCTTGGAAAACTAATGTGAACCTTATCCACCAGAAATGTAGATGTGACATCGATGATTTAGCTATAATAGAACATGATGACCATGGGTCCTAAATCAACGATAGAGCATTATCATCATGGGTCTTAGGTGGAAATTTGATTTTTAGTAAATAATGTGTATCTTAAAACATACGTGAACATGGATTAAAAGAGTGCTTCCTCAGTTTGTCCTTGAGAACTTGAGATTGAACATGATGATTATTGATTAGGGAGAATTGTATGTCATGAATCTTGGTACTTTGTTGTTCCATGACCACTGAGCAGGTTGTAAGAGAGACCTGTGGTTGATGTCATTCTTATAATAATAGATGTAGTTATCTTGTGTAAGGGGACTAATGATGAGTTAAGATGGAATGTCTTCACCATCTAGCATAATAA